>VYZT01056689.1:0-40007 GCA_013400735.1 Pomatostomus ruficeps | reverse complement strand
GGAGAGGAGAGGAGAGGAGAGGAGAGGAGAGATCTTGCCCTGATCCAGGAACAGCCTGGTTTGTTTTGCTGCTGGTTTCTGAGTGGTTTCACTTATCTCTTTCCTCCTCCACTACCTGAGGTTTCAAATGCTCTAGGGAGATGTCTCCATTAACCACAGTTTTCTTTGGCAGTTATATTTCATTATAGTCTCTCTTCCCGCTAATCTTTCCCAGCTTTCGTTGTTGTTATTTTTATTATGATGATTTTCACAAACCCTTTGTTTCCAGCTACACTTAACCTGGCCGGGTCCCTTTAAATACCACAGCCTGGGCAGAATAGGGGATCAGTCCTTTGACAGGAGCTAAAGTCCTGTTTGATCTGGATTAGATGCTGATTTTGCTTACCAGACTAAAGACCGAGGGGGACCACGCAGTGCCTGTGTTTGCACAAACCTGCCTGGTCGCATTCCTCTTCCTGCCCGTGTCCAGCCGAAGGGGTGAGCGCGGGGCTGTGCACACAGCTTGAAACCCAAGCGGATAAGCGGTCACTTTGTCTGGAGACGTCAGAAAATGGAGGTGTGGGGAAGGAGGCGGCAGCTCTGCGCTGTGCTGGGGAGGTGGCCCAGGGTGCAGAGTGTCCCCAGGGTGGGAGCAGGCCAGCACCCATCACTGGGACACCGCTGGGCGTCCTGTAGCTCTTGGCACTTCTCGCTCTGGAGGCCCAGCTCCGACCTGCTGCCCGTCTTGCCTCTTGGGGCTTAACTGTGGGTCCCTGATGGCCCATCTCATGGAAGGATGTGGGAGCACCAAGACCTCCACCATTCCCCCCACTCAACAGGTTGTGTTTTCTCCAAGGATTCCTATCTCTGCTCTGTCCCTTTCCCAGCCCCATTTCCTGCCTCTTCTCCTGCCCTTTTCTCTTGTTCCTGTGCCTGAAGGAAAAGTGTTCTCTCTTTCCCTGTGCACTCCCCATCTCCTCATGTCTTGCCCTGCGCTGGCCCCTTCCCCCAGATCGGCCCCAAGCTCCCAGGAGTGGCTCTGCCCTGCAGCATCACCTCCTGCCACGCTCCTGCTTCTTCTGGAAGGCACCACAGCCAAACCCTGCTCCAGCAGAGGTGACGGGGCCACCAGCCAGCTCAGGCACTCCAAGAGCTGGAGCTGGGGGGGCAGGGAGCCCCCATCACACACACACACTTGCAGCAAAGCCAATTTATACCTCCCCCTGGGGCTGTCTCGATGGAGAAATGTCAGGACTCACGGCGAGGCAGCGAACCATGCTGCTGGTGGGAGCCCTCCCAGCCCAGCAGAGAGGCAGGAGCTGGGGCTCAGTGTGAGCCCAGTGCCTGCACCCCGTCCCTTGCCACAGCGAGTGGGGAGCACACGAGTGGGATCTGCCCCAGGCTGGTTTCACCCCTCCTGCTTCAGGTTAAAAGCACCAGAGAACACCTGGAGCGAGGAGAAGGGCGTCTTTCGCTCAGGGAGTCAGAGTCTTGCTGGGGAAGCACCTCCCACCTGGCTGGCGCCCAGGTCACCTGGCAGTAGGACACCTGTGTCCACGATGGCAAGGTGGAAGGATGCCAGTGGCAGTGATGCCACCAGCACATGAGCACCCAGAGGGTGACGCAGCTGTGCCAAGCACTCCTGCTCACTGCTGGGGTCCAGCTCTCCCAGAGAGAGGTGCAGGACCTGCGAGGTCTTCATGGGCATCAATCTCCTGCCTAGAGCACTCCCAGAGTTGGCAAATGAACTCTGCTGGAGGTGGGGAGGGTCGTGGCTGTGCCACGGCAGGAGGTATTGCTGCCCATGGCAGATGGAGCTCTGGAAAGCACAGGGCCAGCACGTGAGGCAAAATGCAGAAATTAATGACTGTAAAGGTCAAGCGGGATGCACCGATGGAGGCGTCGGCCCTTGGCTCCCAGGGGTGGGCTGGGCTGACTCTGCTGCAGTGCCAGCCTGCAAGGACAGAAGGCAGGTGGGCACTGGCATCACCCCCCTGCCCACTCCCAAGCCCTCCTAGACAAGAGGGTGACACCTCAATGGCAAGGGCGGATGAGGAGATGGAGAAACCCAGGGCTCTGCCGGGGAAAATGTTGCTGTGACCTGGCATGTGCAGGGATGAGAGGGGAAGGATGTCCTGCTGTCATCTTCTTGTCCACAGGGAATCCTCACGGCAGGAGGAGGCCTTGTGGAACACCCAGGCCAGGAGGAGGAGAACAGGCAAAGCCAGAAGGCGGGTGAGACCAGATGGACCATTTTAATGATGTGGGAGGTGTCACTCATGCTTGCCCTGTTCCTGCACCCTTTCTGGGTTTATATGATCTGCCCCAATCACTTGTTGGCTCACGGGTTCGCCAACAAGACAGACCAGCAGCTCCTCTATCCCTGACAGGTCTGCCCAAGCCTCGCTTGGGCTCAGGGACAGGGGCTGCAGGAGAAGACAGACCAAGGTTCTCAGAGGCAAGGCAGGAGAGGGCAAGGCATCCTTCCTTCCCCATGGCCAGGATCAGAGGTGCAAGGGGCGCTGCAGGGCTGGCTTAGGGGAGCCCGGTCCTGTGTTCCCAGTACCCGTGGTCCCACCTGGGCACCTCCACCAGCTCTACATCCACTCACAGCATTTTGGTGGGGGGAGACACAACTCCCCAGCCCGATGCTTCACCAGGGCTGTCAGCACCAATGGCTGGCCAAAAGCGAGGCAGGCTGCAGGCTGCAAACCCCCAGCTCGGATTGGTGGTACCTGTCACGTCTGCTAAGCCCCTGCTCAGCCGCTGCTGCCTGCCCATCGTCACCCAAGGGCTGAAGGCTCACGCCGCGCCAGCCACTGCCTCCCCTGCCCGATAACACCGCATCTTGCACTGAGTAGCCTCCTGCTGCTGTCACAGGCCGACCTATTTCTCACAAATCCTGACTGCTCTGGCCTTAAAACATCTTGACGCAGTGCTGAAACCGGCCTTGGCACAGCAGCCAGTCCGCGATTAAGCGCGAGTTGCCGTGGCTTGGCGTGGGCTTTGCAGCGAGCAGGCGCTGGCTGGGAGAGCGGCACGGATCGGGGAGCACTGACGTGCTCATCAGGAATAATCAGGCATTGATCGTGATCAAAAGGAGGAATACCATGGCTCAACCAGGCTAAATGGTCCTTGCTGTCCGCAGCTGTGGGGTGCTGGGTGTTGCGGTTCCCTGCTGGGGCTGAAGGAGCTGGGGATGGAAGAGGTGTTCTCCTCCGTGCAAGCACAGCCAGCACACCCCAAGCAGTCATTCACTCTGTGGGGTGCAGGGGGGGACCTGAGGCCCCAAACCAAGACAGCTTCTCCAGGAGGCAGCACAGTGCAGCTGCAGGGAGGATGCCAGGCCTCGTGGTGCTCCGGTCCCCGGGGTAGGAGGACCTCAGGCAGTTTCTGTGCAGAAACCACCCCGTGATGGCTGCAGCGACATCCCCAGCCTCCTGCAAAGCCGCAGCAGGGCGGCCAGCCAGGGCCCTTGGCCAGCTGGAGCTGCAGTTTTGCCTTGCTGGGGACGCAGCTCATCCCAGGGTGGGCTGGCGGGATGCAGGAGTGGGTGTCAGCTTCCACCTACGGAGTCCTTTCCAAGGACGCTGCTGAGTAAACATCCTCCTGCCCCAGCTCAGGCATGGGGAGATCTCAGCATGTGGTGGTAGGTCAGGAATTCTGGAATTGCCAGAGGTGATGTGATGTGGATATCAAGCCTTTATCATGGATAAAGGATCTCCTATGGTTCCTCTTTCTAGAGAAAAGCCCTTTTCATTCTTGCTCTGGTGCAGAGACAACCCAGCATCGCACAGACCTTGTGGCACCCTCCTTCCCTATCTCACACCCCATCATGGGAAGTTTGGGGAGAAGAAGCCAACAAAGAGCTCATTCCCAGTGGAGAATGTGCAAAGAGACGAGGCATCCTTAGCCTGAAGTCAAAAACTCCACAACCTTTTGGAGGAACTTCAGCCAAGGCTGGAAATCAGCCTGGAAAGTTGCCATGCTGTGTGTGACACAGGGAAGGTCACCTGGCCAGCTGCAGGGAGCAGAACTTGGGAGGCTCATTTAGATAAACCAAGCTGGTGTCAGCTCGGCCCAGGACACACTGGGGAGCACCCACCGATGGCCAGAGATGCTGGATGGCTCTCACATCTGGCACCAGGGCTGGCTTGTCCCCACAGCCCCCTGGGTGTCCCTACCAAGGAAACCTGAGCAGATCCCACCATCCCAACCTCCCTTGGAACGATGGGTGTGAACTGGGTGCCCTCTCAGAATTTGGTGCTCATGGAGGTTCCCACCCCACCACCAAGGTCCTCGCAGCCTCCCCTGCCAAGCCCCTGTCCCCTGGCTGTCCGGCAGCCCCGGTGCCCGCGGGAGCGTGGCAGGCTCCGGCAGTGGGAGCAGGCTGCCGGCCGGGAGGTCACGCCTGGCCGGCGGCGCTCGCGGCGAACCCGCCATCCGGCTCAGCTGAAGCACATTTTGTTCGGCGCTTCCTGCATCCTGCCCCATCCCCACACCGGGGGGGCAGGTCAGCCTGGGGTCAACCTGCTAATTGCAGCCCGGGGGACGGCGGGACGAGGCGGCCACCAGCCCACCGAGCCAGGCTGAGACCCAGCACAGGGGACGGGATAGGTGACACCCTGCAGCCGAGCCCGGCACCCCACAATGTACTGGGTGCCCCTGCAACAGGACAGGACATGTCTCTGGCACCACTTGGAGGTTCCGTCTCCTGCTGCAGCTCACCCCAGAATCCATCCTCTCCAAGCCAGGCTGCTCCACATGGAAAACACCGCTGGCATTGCCGCTGGACCAGCCCCACACCAGGGTCTGGCCTCACCTGGCACTGCTTGCTAGCACCTTCCCACGCCACTGAGGCCAAGCGGGGATGGGGACACGGCAGTGCCCTCTGTGACAGCACGCCCTAGGGCCACAGGCAGGTTTGGTTGCCCTTCTGCTAACTCTGTTTAATGAGGATGTTAATTAAGAGAGACTCGAGGCCAGCCCTTGTGGTAGCGCCCAGGGTTGTCCCTCAGCGCCGTGCCGAGCTCGTTATCATCATCCCGTGCGCCCTGTGTCACCTGGCTGCCAGCGGGCACCCTGGAGACAGCAGCCCTGGGTGCCACTTCCCCAGCAGCAGCTGTGGGGACAGCCCAGCACAGGGGCCGTGCCTGAAGGAGGGTGAGCATGGCGGAGGGGACGGGTTCACCCTCGGGGGATGCCTGAGGTCCTGCTCATTAGGCAAAGCTCCAGGCCAGCACAGGGCCATCCTCCCACACACACCTGGGAGGCAGGGATGCAGCCTGGCACGGGGGTGAGCTGGAAGTGGGGTGGAGGGCCCCCAGCACCCCGAACCCCACCTCCCCACCACCCCATCCCACTCACAGGCGGGGTTTGAATCCCACATCTGATTCTTTTCTCCCAGAGCTGTTTTCCTGCATGGGGAAGCCCGTGCTCTCTTTGTCCCCTGCTAATGTCTGTGTCATCCCTGGCAGCTCCACATGCCTGCTGTCACTCTCCTCCCCTGCCAGTGCCCATCTCCCCTGCTAACGCCCATGGTCCCTGCCAGTGTGGCACAGCAGGGTTTGCTGTGCCATGGTGGCATTTCCCCAAGCACTGCTCCATGCCAGCCCTGTTGTGGGTGACACAGCCAGACCAGGGTGACATTCTCAGCAGTGCCCAGCCCCAGCTGTGGGTGGGATGAAGCAGCACCCCCCTTGTGGCTCCCCAGGGGATCAGGGCTGGGGAGGGGGCTCTGTGTGCTGCTCCCCAGGACACTGTCCCAGCATGGGGTAGGGTCTGGCTCCCTCCAGGTGCCAGGACTGCGCCTTCACACAGCCCCAGCCCTTAGCCACAGTCGTAAAGAAACCAGCCAGGCTCCTTTTTCCCAGAACACCCCCCACCACATTCCTGCTAAGTGATTTCGGCTGTGCGAGCACCACGGACTGGGAACCGGCTCCCAGCAGCCCCTCGCCAGTGCCACCCTGGTGGGAGCAGAGCCGGGCATGCCACGCACCAGAGCCCTGCTGAGGCACGACCAGGGGCTGCCTGTCCCTGCAGGCCTTGAGCTGCGTCCCTCACCACGCTGGCCCAGCTCCAGCCCTGTCACCACGTGCTCCAGTTGTTCCCTGGATTCAGACACTGGTGTCACCGGGGTGCCTGGGCCGGAGCTCCAAACCCCCTGGAGCCGCAGGGGCAGCCTGGGGGAATGCTGCTGGAGAGGGCATTTGGGGCAGCTTCCCCCAAGGACTTTCTGCTCCATCCCAGCAGGTCGCTGCCGGGCAGGGACAGAGCCCACGCACCGCCGTCACCCCCCTCCTCCGGGTGCACATCTGGCCAACAGATGCTGGCCCAAACGCTGGCTGGAGCCAGGGACAAAGGCTCTCGCTACCTCCTCCTGGCAAGGCAGAGCCAGCACTGCCGGGTCTGGCCGGATCTACCTCTTGCCAGGCTGGGATGACCCTGCAGGACCTCCAGGGGACTGGCAGGAGGTTCCCAGCCCACCTGCCTGGCACAATGCCCAGCACAACACACCAAACTTGTCCATGGCTCAGCCCATGCAACTTCACCTCCATCCCAGACAGCTCCTGCTGATCCAGTACCGACATGAGGCCTGGCTGGAAAAGCCACCCAGAGCCCACTCACCTTTTAGACTCATTTTAGACTTGTCCCAACAACACGAGCCTCACCGCCGTTCTCCATGGCACATTATTGCACCAAAACAAATGGTGTTGGCACTGCTGGGTAAAACTCCAGGCAGGTCAAGCTGGGAAATATCCCCGGGAGGAGCTGAGGCTGGCTTAGCCCAGCCACTGCCGGGATTAGCCGTGGGGATTTAGCAGCCGGGGCGACTCCAGCTCAGCTCATCACACCGTCCCACCACGCGCTGGCATCATCACCGGCGAGGTCCCCGCAGCCAGCAGGACCACAGCACGTGGGCCACCACCACTGCTGCTGGGCGGCCCCAAGGGCTGGACAGAGGGGTGGGAGAGAAATAACCAAGCTGGAAATCATGACACAAAACATGCATTCATTTTATTCACAAAAACAGCCTGGATCGCTAAAACATTACAAACAGCATTTCAATTTAATGATGGAGAGAGAGCTGGAGAGACGGGGGGTGAACAGAAGAGAAATATCACTTTGCGTAACTGCTTCAGCACAGGTCCTGCAATATTTGTTTTATTTTGATTTTAACTTCTGTAAGTTTACAAAAATTACTTCTAGGAGTAAACCGTTGCAATTAGGAGGATTTTCTGTACGCAGCGTTTCTTGTTCTATATTAATAAACTAACAACGACTTTTTTTTTTTTTGCCTTTTTTTTACTCTTTTTTTTCCGTTTTTTGAAATCCGCCAGTTGTGTAGCAATTGTTTTCTTCCACCTTTTATACCGACCCTCTTGTGGGTTAAACTTCCAGAGGTGAATGGCGAGGAGAAGGGATACTACATCGCTTTAAACATATTCTCATTTATAAACATGAAGTTGAGGCATTCTAGAAACTATCCACTCTATTGTATGATGGGAAAGAATCAAATAAAAAGTATAAATGAGGGTGCAATTAAACAACTGTGCTAAATTACAGTAGTGCTTATTAGTAACTAGATTTTAAAAGGTTACTGTAAATTTACATTCCCTACACAAGTACTGCATCTTTCACACATAAACAACATCAACACCAAAACACAGAAAGAAACTGATTGTCCATACTCTGTCTATTAAGTCTTGGTACTTTACAGATCCATTGTTTTTTTCTTTTAATTATTTTTTTGTTTTTTATTTGAAAAGCAGTTAAATGTCTGACTAGGACTCGAAGATGTTAAAACGAACGCAAAAAAAAAAAAAAGAAAAAAAAGAAGAAAAAAAAATTATAAAAACAGGAATGAGATTTGCGAGAAAATATTTTTGGTTCTAAAGAGACACAGGTGCATCCATTCATTTCAGCCAAAAATCCCTTGCCTGAGACAACACAAGCAAGCAGTGACATTGCACTTGGATGACAGAGCTTTGGGATTCCCGTTCCTACTGGAACCATCTGAACGCGGCTCCTGTAGGAAGCATCACCTTCTGGAAAGGAAGAGAGACAGGGAGGGGGACAGAAGAAGAAGGGACAAGGCGTTAGGTCGGGTCCGGCACAGGCGTGCAGCACCAGGGCTGGGCACCCACCCCTCACCCCCACCCAGCACCCCGGTCCCCAGCCTTGGGAGGGATCCAGCCCAGACTCAGCACCCTTTGGTGCAGCTGCACATCCCAAAATTTCCAACCCACGATGCCAGCAGGAGGGAGAGGGGTGTCCCCCTGCTGCCAGCCCCCCTCCCTGGCCAGGCACCAGCACAGCAGCTCGGTCATGGTTCCCACATCCCCGTGTCCCCGTGTCCCCGCGTCCCCGTGCTGCAGCCGGCACAGTGGCACAGCCCCTGACTTCCCCTCTGGCCAGCGGGGAGCACAATGACCGGGCTGTGGGCAGTCACCATGGCCTGGCACCCTCACTGCCAGCCCCCACAGTCCCTGCCATGGACAGACAGACGGACACCCAGAGGACAGGAGCCCAGCCACCACATGGGCTTAGCAGCGCATCTGAATGGAAACTGGGACAGGGAGTGAGCTGGACAGGCCCGGGGACACTGGAGCTGCTCAGGACATGGGGAACATCACCCCCAGCCTGAAGGAACAACCTTGACCCCAACAAAGCAACCCTGGGCAGCACCAGGTACCTCTCAGCACCTCACAGGGAGGAGGGAGGAGTCCCACCAGGCTCAACCCCACAGCCACCAAAGGCCCAACAACGGACAAGATCTCCTTGAAGCCACCTCCAGGAGAGATGGTGGGAGTCATGCCCCAAGAGCACTGGGGGCCTCTGGAAGGAGAACCAGGGCCGTTTCCCAGCTGGATGAGGTGGAAAGCCTGCGCAATGTTCATGAGAACACGAGTAGAGTATGCAAGGACCACAATGTCTGTCAGTGCCAACAGCCCCCAAGCAAGGCCGAGCTGTGCCAGCCAGACACACGATCACCACAGGATCACCACACGATCACCTCAGAGCACCCTGCAGGTCCCACATCTCCAGACAAGCAAGGGGCACCAATGGGAAAGAGGCCACAGGTTGCAGTGACAGGCACGGGCCAGCAGACTGGCTGCCCTGGGGCAAGGTCACAACACTGAGCCCGTGTGCAGGGCTGGGACAGCTCATGTAGCATCCTGAGAGTCAAACCGGACACATTCCCGTCCCTAACTCCATGCAGGAGTCAGCCAGATCTCACTGGGCCCTTCTCTTGGATCAAGACACCTACCAGGCCTCAAAGAAAAGCCAGGGCAGCATCACCCCCATCCCTGCAGGAGAATGTTCCCTTCCACAAGCACAACCCAAACAAGGGGCTTGGGCAAGGGGAGGGAGGCAAAGAGCCAGAAAGGGCAAGAGCTGGTGGTGCCCACCAGGCTGCTGACAGATCTCACCCACTCCTGCTCCCAGCCCGTGTCTGGGAACAAATTGAGCTGGGGCAGCCACAAGCTGCAGGCACCACCCCTTCCCCTGTGACACATAACCAGGCACCTGGGAAGGCACAAGTGCCTGTGCCCAGCGATGCACGGGGCTGGGGCACACCACACTGACCACACTGGACCCTACTCAAGGCACTGAAGGCAGAACAGGCAGGGCAGAGCAGGGTGGACTCCCCAGCAATGGCCACCTACCCAGATCCATCATCCCAGGGGACAGGAATGAGGGGAGAGGGGGCTCCTCATGGGTCTGGAAGGAGATGTGTGATAAACACCTCTGCTCCTGCATTATTAAAGGAAGATGGACAGCCAGCTCTAATGTGGATGTTCAGGAGAGATCCCCCTCATCCTCACAATCACAGACTCGCAAAATGATTTAGAGAAGAACTTAAATTAAAGATCATCTCATTCCATCCCCTGCCATGGGCAGGGACACCTTCCACTATCCCAGGTTGCTCCAAGCCCTGTCCAACCTGGCCTTGGACACTTCCAGGGATGGAGCAGCCACAGCTTCTCTGGGCAACCTGTGCCAGGGCCTCAACACCCTCATCATAAACATTTCTACCTCATGTCCAACCTAAATCTACCCACTTTCAGTTTTAAACGCTCACCCCTGGTCCTCCATGGAGAGAGTCTCTCCGTGAGGCTGACGTGAGGACGACAGTGACCCTCACCAGCATCAGCGGGGGTACCAAGGCTCTTCAGCACAGCTTCTCTGGATGGAGAACAGCTCTGATGAGTCAAATCCCAACTATTTATGGCCTTCATGTGACCTACAGCTCTGCAGACAAGCCCAGGGTGACCTGTGCAGGGCTGGCCAGCAGCCCCCACAGCATCAGCTGGGGTTGCTGGGGCTGGCAGAGCCCAGAGGAGCCTGGTCAGTGCAGGGACGTGCTGCTGCCTGCTCCCAGCACCCAACCTCGCTGGTCTTAGAGCCCCAGGCAGCCCCACCACAGTGGGACACCAGCAGCAACCGGTTCTTCGGGCTCTGTAGATGTGCAGATAAAGCTTAACGGCGGCCGAGGGATTTAGCCCGATTTTTTATGCTGCCATAAAGGTTTAATTCTATTTTTTTTTACTGCTTGATTTTAGATCAACGTTTAGTCATAGCTGCGGCCCCTGTCTGGGCTCTCCGAGGACATTCCTCTGGATGCTCAGGGGTGGCAGGACAGAGTCACTGTCCTTCTCCCGGGCAATGGCACTGGGACGATGCTGCACAAAGCCACGTGAATGTTTCAGCCCCACATGAAGGGCCACGGAATGGCCCCTTCTCTCCCAGTATCAGGTCCAGCAGTGTGATGGCACCCACCAGGAGCAGCAGTCCACGGAGCTCTGCATCCTGGCCCTCTCCAGACAAGTCTCCAGCACAGCACAGCTGCTGCTGGTTGCCCTACAGCTGGCCCAATGTATGACCAAGACACAGGGTTAGGTTTAACAACCCAGCCATTGTCACCTGGGACATCAGCCAGGGTCACAGTGTCCCTGTCCCAGCCACAGTCTTGTACCACCCTACCAAGGTCACCACATGGCACAAGGGGATGTTCTGAGAGAGGGAAGGGGATGAGAAGGGGATGGTGATGCCCTGGAGTGACCCCACCTGCCCAGGCGTCCATCCCACCAGCATGGTGGCATCTCTCTTGAGCCTCAACACACCTCTGGTCATGCCCAGGGAGGGTGGGGACTCATCTCTGCTGGGGCCCAGCTCTACCAGATGAAGAACCCTATTTCAGTGGCCCCGATTTCCCAGCCAGTTGTGAGATGGAGAAATCCATCACAGAGGTGGCCGTTCCATGGGTTCCTGGTGCTGTTCATTACCCCCAGACCCAGCACAGCGCTGGGAGAAGGGAGCGACTCCTCCGGCTGCCGCGAGCTCTGAGTCTATTGACCCGCTTTAGGACTCTTTGGAAGAAATGAACTTTTTTTTTTCCCTTTCTCCCTTTTTCCAGATCACTGACTCAGCAAATTAGAACAAGAATATAATTTAGCAATACAGCGGTTTTTGAAAGACACAGTCCCCCTCTCCTCATCCCCACCGCCCAAATAGATTTTTTTTTTCCCCTTCAGTATTCATTCAGAGCTGATGCTAATTGAAAAACGTAGAACGTGGCTAAGGGAGCGGCAGCCTTTGGTTGCATTGGGACCACCAGAGGATGGGCAAGGCCCTCGTGCCAGGATGCACGATCCAGCTGATGTCCAGGTGACTTTCTAGCCTCTGCTGTCTCTCCGCGGGTATGTGCTCACCGGAAGGAGGAAGCACACTGGCATGGCTGACAGTGGGATCAGCTCATGTAAAAATCAAACCTGGCTGCAGCACAACACCTGGGTGTGCAGGAGGAGGAGGGGTGTCCCTGGGACACCCCTGCCCTGCTGGCACCCAGCCCCCACCCATGCCATGCCACCAGCAGCTGCCCATGGCCACTAATGAGATCCAGGCCCACACAACCCAAGTCACCAGACTTTGCCTGTAGTCCCCACATGAATGTCACACCTCCCCAGTGGATTTGGCCCAACCCCATGGCTCTCCTCCAAAGCCAAGGGCAACATCCACAAGCGGGTCGTGGTGGGCAGTGACAGCCCGAGCACCATCCAGAGGCTCACACCAGGGCACCTGGGCATCCGCAGCAGGAGCAGGGATGCTCCTGGCTCTGTTGGGTGCTGAAATAGGAGCGCTGCCTGTGGGGACTGCAGCACTGCTGCCACGGGAAATCCGGCTGCTGGCTTAGGGACTCATCCTGACCATCCCAGATGGATGCTGGGCCTGGGAGACCCAGCACAGCCACTCCACGGGGATGCTGCCCAGCACACACTGCAGCAGTTTGCTCCCAAAACCAGGGACTGCTGTGCTCCTGCTCAGAGCAGGGTGATCTGGGGGGCTGGGCTTTGGCTGCACTGTGGCCAGGGTTTCATCATCACCAATTACCCCAAGCTCTGCCCCAAGAAGTCATCCCCCTCCTCTGGGGTTACCCAGCTCAGGGAGCTGCCACCTGCTGAGGACAGGTGATGCCATCACAAAACCCCAGCAGAGCCCCACTGCTGCCTGTGCTTGTAAAGGGGAGAGTGAAGCCCAGTGTGCCCAAAGACCCCAGGGAGAGACCCCAGCCCTCCTCCCCACACCAATCACCCCCAGTACAGAGCCGGGGGTGGGGACTGGGGGCACTGGACAGAGCATACATCTCAGGGTGAGAGCTGTTAATGGAAAAGGGAAAAATAAAAAAAAGTAAGAAGTACCAGGTGTTTTATTATCTAGGGCAAGATCCAAACCCAGGAGCGCAGCCCGAGGAGGGGTTAGGGTGCCTGAGAGGGGCCGGTTACCTCCAGTGCTGCAGAAGGCTTCTTTTTGAGTTCTTCACATTTTCGGAATTTGCAAATCTGGTGGCCAGTTTTGCGATTCCTACAACTGCTGCACTGCTCGCAGTTTATCCGTCTTCGGCAGGGCGGGCACATGCCGCATCTTTTCCGTTTCTTTTTCCCCGAATTGATGGCAGATGCCAACTCATTCTGCATGGGATACTCTGCCAAGCCAGCCATATGGAGCGCGCTCTCTGCCAGAAACACGCCGGCAGGGGTCATAATGAAAAGGCCTGGGTTGATGGGAAAAGCCCCCAGGTAAGGAAAATCAGAGGGGCCGTTCATTGTCTCTGCAGCTGAGACTGCCTCCATGTCAGAGATACCAGTCCCGTGCTCGCTTGTTAGAGGAAGATGCTCCTGTACCACTCTTTTGAGCATTTCTGTCGACTGAGCAAACTGTTGGAGGGCGGTCTGTCCTTCTGAGGAGAGCTCCGACATCCGGTCTAATTTGCTCAGCATACTAGAGATGTTTTTGTGCTTTGAGGTAGAATGACTTTTATCCACAGTCGCATCGTTGCCATTAGCTAAGGGGTTGCCTTTCTCTGAATGTTCGCTTACCGAGCTGCTGCTACCAAAGGTGGAATAGTGGGAGAGTGGACGGGACTTCTTAAGACTTTTGTTCAAAGGTTCACTTATTATTCCACTTTTGTTCCTCCTCTCGGAGTTGACAGGGGGTTGAGAGTCATCTTGGTTATTTTTTTCCGTCTCTGGCTTGTTCCCAGTGTCTTGATGGGAGCCCGAATTTGACATGGTGCCCGGAGCACAACAACAAAACCAACCCCAAAATTTAAAAAATAATAATAAAAAAAAAAAAGTCGAAAAACCAAAAAAAAAAAAACCCCAAAAACCCACCCCCAATGCCAAAGCGAAAAACCCCCAAAGCCCTTCTGGTAGCACCGGCCCTCCAGCCACCAGGGATGCTCAGATGGGACCGCGCATCAACGGGGCGTCTCCTCCCGCGCCGGCTGCGGAGGACTCAGGGTGCTCTCAGTGCACAGACATACTCTGCGGCTCTGGGACACACCACGCGGCTCTGGAAGGAGAAAAGAAAAGAGAGTTAGCGCTGGCAAGAGCCAACGGGCTTTTCAAAGCAGCTCTTCCTCCCCCTGCCATGAAAATCTCAGCGCTGCGAACAAAGGAACTCCAGGGAACGGACCTCGGTGGAGATCCGTTCCGCTGCTCTCTAAAAGGGTCGCCATCCAGACAGAAGTGGGGGGTCACAGGGGAAGTCCTGGCCTGGTAGCAATGGCACTCTGGTGCTTAAAGACTCTCTGTGCCCAGCTCTCCTCCCCCAGGGACAGCAGCCCCAGGGAAGTCACGGGGCTCATCTCCCGCTCCGCTCCAGCGACGTGCGGCCCCACGCCGGCCGGGACCGCAGGCGCCAGCAGGATGCTCCCCGGCCAGCAGCTGGAGCTCATGCAAGGGGTGCCTGGTTCCCACCCTGCAGCCACCCTTGTTCCCCAAGCTGAGTGCCATGGAGGCAACACCACGGCTCCCACAGTCCCAGGGATGCTGCTCACCCAGCCCAGGCTAGGCTGCACCCCACCTCTTCCTCCTCTTTCTCCTCCTGGACCATTGTCCCTGAGCCAGCACTGGGCAGGGGAAGGAAGCTGCATGGAGAGCCGCAGCGTCCACCTTCAAGTCCCACAGGGATCCACAGCATCCTCCTCCAAACCCCACCAACAGCTGCAGTGTTCACCCCAAATCCCACAGGGAGCTGCAGCATCCAATTCTGAGCCACTTCCAGCATCCACTTCCAAATCCCATGGGCAGCCATGGTGTTCACCTCCAAATCCCCATAAGAGCTGCAACATCCACTTCCAAATCCCATGGGCAGCCATGGTATCCATCTCCTAACCCCACCGAGGGCTGCAGTGTCCATCTCCAAACCAAACAGGGAGCTGCAGCATCCACTTCCAAGCCTCACCAGGAGCTGCAGTGCCCACCTTCAACCCTACAGGGAGCCACAGCATCCACCTCCAAGCCCCAGTGCTGACCTCCTGCCATGCCCCAGCATGCCCAGCACACATGCCCGGCTGCTCCAGTGGAGCCGTGGGCTCAGCAGTGACAGCAAGAGCCTTCCTGGAGCGGATGCTATGCTGCTGTCCCTGGGGCGACTCCGGGGCAGCTGGGCCCAGTGTGGCTGCAAACACTTGTTGTTGTGAAATTCCTCCTCCTCCTCCCTCCCGAGCACGCACGCACACAGGCACCGCCAAGTAATCAGGCTTTAGAGGAGAAAAGCTGCAGGGCTTAGTGGAGCAGGAACCCACGTCCCCACCCCGGCGGCAGTTGGGGGAGGGTGGCACTGGGAGGAGGCCCCTCGCCCACCCCACCCCTCCATCCCGGATATCCCGGCACCCTCCTCTCTGGAGCCCAGACAGGGATGTGGCCGTGAGCGGGCAGCTCTGCTGAGACCCTCACTCCTGCGCAGGGGAGATGCAGCAGAGCGAGGGGCATCCCAGCACCCTCCACTCCTGCTCATCCATCACCCTTCGGATCCCCTTCTCCAGTGCAACCCCAGGAACCCCACAATAGCCCAGGAGGACCCTTTCCCACGGACAGAGCTTGGGCACCGTCGCTAAAACGCTGATGGGGGCGAGGTCCTTGTGCCAACTGCCGTGGTACCGGCTGCGGAAGCAGCCCCGGTGTCTCACTCCGGTGCCAGAGCCGGCTCGCCCACGGAGAAACCCCCCCGCCCTGGCGCTGAAAACCGCTTGCTTCAGCTGCTGCGGGATTTAAGATGCAGCGCGGATCGATGCAGGGCTTGGGCTCCAGCCGGGAGCTCGCCAGGCCACGTGGGGAGGGAGGGCTGCGGCGGCAGGACGGGCTGCCCTTCCCCAGCATCCCGCCCCACGCCAGGCGGGGGATGCCGGGCAGCGGTGAGGTGGGGCACACCCCAAAGGGGTGACGGGGTGCTGGGAGGATGGGCGAGCTGCTGCCATGCAGCTGAATCACCCGTCCCCTCTGCCAGGAAGGTGGGGGACCTGTCCCTAGAGAGCTCGGGACGGGTCACACCTTAGTGCCGACAGCAACGGGCGCTGGGGCCGGAGCGGGGAGCGCGGCAGGAAAAGCACCGGACGGGAGGATGTGAGATAAAGCGCCCGGTGGTGTTATCTCACGCCTGCCCGCGGCCGCCTTTCCTGCGGCCCTGCGCCTCTTCCGCCCGCCCCGCGACCCGCAGGGAGCCGAGCGCCCGGCCACATCGGCCCGGGAGTGCCACATCGGCCCGGGAGTGCCACACTGGCCCGGGAGTGCCACATCGGACCGGGAGTGCCACCCTGCCCGCTCGCCCCGGGGCATCGGCACCGCCGTGCCGCAGGGCTGCTGGGGAGGGACGGGTGGTCTCCAGCCACTACTGTTGGAGATGCTCGGCATCGCCCTGGCAAAGAGCTGGGTCCTGCCCGCTTGGGTCTCCCCACAGCGGGGTCCAGGGGCCAAAGTGGGGAGGACACCAGCTGAAACCACACCGTGGTCACCACTTCTACCGGTTCCCATCTTCTTCTGCAGCCAGACACACCGGCCAGCCTCCCTGGCTGGTCCTACCATGCCACACGGATCGGGTGCCAGCAGCTCTGAGTCCCCGCTCACAGCCTCTCCCAGCGGGGCGATGGCTGCACAGCCTGGCACGGCCCCCCCGAGCAGCCTCGGCCGCGGGACAGGGCCACCCCAGCCCACTCGGTGCAGGTGCCCGCACCCACAGAGGCACCGGGCACAGCGCCGCGGCCGCGCTCCGCCCCAGCGGCGCAAGGCAGTGCCCGCTGTTGGCACGGGGTGCGGCGCCGAGCCGCGCCGAGCCGTGCCGAGCTGTGCCAGCGGCGCCACCGCACAATCCCGCCATTGTCCCGGCCGCCGCGTTGCCTCCGCCAGCTCCCACCATCTGCAACCACCCGGCGCTGCCCTCCGGCCCCCGGGGCCACCGCGCCAGCAGGCGCCGGACACCGCGGCCGTGCCAGCTGGGGCGGGTCTGTCCCCACACTGTCCTCGCCAGGGACCCCACGCCGGGGTGCTGGGGGATGCCTGGCTAGCTCGCATAAAAGGGGGGCTCCCCCACGCTGACACCGTGGGACCACCCAGCACAGCAGATACCGCTGCTCCTCGCCAGCCGCTGCCCGGGCCCGTCGTTAATTGCAGCGGGGGGAGGAATTAATGATCTTAATCCCTTCTTTATGATTGACCCGAGCAAAGACGGCGAGGGCCCCCGCCCGTCCCGTTTCTGCCCCTTTTCCGGCCCCCGTCCCTTGGGGAAGGCGCCGGGCAGCGTCATCTGGGTCCCTGTCAGAAGGTGCTTAGTCCCGGCCACGGCATTAAGGGGCACGTGATGGGCTCCCTCGGCCGGGTCTTTGCACGGGGCAGCTTAACAGCCTGGAGGGACGCCAGGGTTCAAGGGGACACCACCAAGGTCGGGAGGCCCCAGCCCACGCCCAGGGGTTCCCAGCCCTTTGCAGGATGCTGTTCTTCCCCTGCAACCAACCCCCTGCCAGGTCCAGGGTCCGAAAGCCAAGGGGTCCCAGGGTGAGGGACAGCACCCATGGAACGTGTTGCTCTGAGAAGCTGTGGCTGCCCCATCCCTGGAAATGTTCAAGGCCAGGTTGGAGGGTTACCCAGTTACTCCTGGGTGTGGAGTAACCTGGTCTGGTGGAACATGTCCCTGCCCATGGCAGGGGGTGGAATGAGATGACCTTTAACGTTCCCTCAAACGCAAACCATCCTGTGATTCTGTGATTGCCATGGGTGACCCCAAAGCCCTGCCTCCCACCAGCCTGGAATGCTCAGATGGGGCAAGGCAGCTGTGCTCTCCCATGGTCCTGGGGAGGAAAAAATGGGATACTCCTCTGCCCAGGTCTTCACCCAGCTCTCAGCACCACACCACCCCTCACCCCCTTCACTCTGCCCCAGGGCTCCCTGCACCCCAGCACACAGGGGACTGCTCTGCAATAGCCCTGACAATGCCAAAATAAATAAAGATTGCAAAATGATCATCTCTGGTGGTCCGGAGAAACCCCTGCCAGCCGATGGCCTGAGAGTCCCCCCAGTTGCAGGCGCCATTCACTGTCAGAAGGGAGCAGGAGAGGAGCTTCGCTTCTCCTAAAAAAATGACAAGCTGCAAATTCCAGCTGGCTCCCCTGTGTTTTCGCTGCATGGCTGGAAAGCCATCAGCTCCCGCCGACCTAAAAAGTCTCGTCTTCAAGAAAGAACTTCTGCTTTCCTTTAATTTTAAATAAATCACCCTCCTCCCAGAAAAGCCGCCGGTTGGTCAGCCGTGCACAGACACTGCGTAAAGGGAGAAGAAAGCAGCAAAGCCGAAGCCGAGCTGCTCCCGGGCTCCGGAAACAAAAGGAGAAAATCAAAATTCGCCTTTTTTCTAATCCCTGGGCGCTGGGTGGGCACTGGGGGCGGTGGCTTTGTCCGCCCGCAGCAGACGGAGGACGAGGACGGAAGGGACCCCGGCGTCTTTTCAGCCTGGAGAAAGGCTGCAATTGTCCCCTCCGCCGCGTTTTTGTCCCCACTTCCTCCCCCTCGCTGCGTGGCTGCCCGCCCAGCATGGCCCCCACCTCCTCCCCACCACCATCACTCCCTGGTGATGGATGGACAGACAGACAGACAGATGGACAGACTCAGCCATGCCACGGACAGACCAAAGCAGGGCGCCCACCACCAGCGTGTGCCCCTCTCCAAGGCATCCCAGGAAAGATGTAGGTCAAGGGAGGCTGCAACCAGAGGCACCTTCCCCTCACAGCTCCAAAGAGGGGCTGGAGGTGGTCCCTGTGTTCCTCAGCTGCCCTGGCCAACAGTGGACAGGACCTTGAGATGGCCAGGAGCAGGGGACCACGGGTGGTGGGAGCGATGCATGGGGAGAAAAGACACCCTGGAGGCCTCCTGGTGTCTGAAACACATCCCGGGATGAGACACCCAGTGGGTAGAACAGCAGCACGGCCCTGAAGCACCGTCACACGGCAGCGGGTCCAGCAGCAACCCAGGGCAAAGGCTCAGGAGAACAAGCCCCACCAGAACAGGGTTCACAGCAGCGCCGACCCCAGCACGGCAACAGCTGACTCAGCTACCAGGTGCCCATTTCCACAGCACAGTCGAACCTGCTGTTCCCTCCACCAGGTGACACAGGTCAGCTGGAACAGGCGGTGATGTCTCGTCACAGCCTCACCAGCCAGATGTCCAGCAGCAGGTGAACCAAGAGAGAAATCAATGCGTGATCTCCCCAAGGCTGATTATCCCTACAGGACACCCATCCATGGTGCCTGATAACCAGGTGCCTGAGGCAAAGCCAAGCCTGTTATTTGCAAGCCATCACCTCTGTCAACCCAACAGCCCCCAAGCTCTGCTCTCCGCATTCATCCTCCCAAAAACTGGTCCAGCCAGAAGATCCACTCCTGGATGTACCATGGAACTCACCATCACCCACCACCTTTTCTCCAGACATCAAGAGAGGACACCCAGGCCTGGGGGAGGTTTGGGCAGTGCTGTGAATGCTCAGGCTCACCCTGGGTGGGTTAAAGAGCCAGAGGTATGACAGGTCAAGGTATGACAGGTCGTCAGATGGGCAGCTCACAAGGACATAGTTCATCTCTCATGCTCCAGAACGTCCTTCGAAGGGCCAGTTGTGGCAGCCACTGTGCTCGTCTCTGCTGCCGAGGTGGCACTGAGGGATGTTAAGAAGCCAACTCCTGAATTAAAAAGGCTATGGAAGATTAAATCCAGCATCTGGAGTTTGCCCTGGAAGCAGATGGCGAATCATCATGGTGCACAGAGTAGCTTTCACCCGTCTCCTCTCCGCAGGCAGCCGCTCGGCCCTGGTGATGGCCCCCAGGAGCAACTCTGGACACACACAGGGAGGGCCAGGATGTGTCCATGCCACACCCTGCTGAACAGGCAGGAGATGATGCCACCTCCCAAGTGGGTTCCTTGTGCCAGGGATCCAGCAAGGGCATATTTTTTCCCCACTGGTGGTGGGTTTTTCCAGGTAGCCCCACGGCTGCTGCAGGCTTCCCAATCTGCTGGCACAGCCACACCTGGATGCCTGACTCAGGCAACACCCCAGTGCCTATCACTAGTGTGCCCTGGACTTCCAAGGAGTTATCATTGTGGAGAGGACAAGGATGTGCCCAGGGACACCACTGCTTCCATGCACATCCTTGAACCTCACCCTGTGGCCCTGGCACAGCTGGAGCCACCACCGCAGGGACCGACCTGCGCCCGGGGCTGCCCCCGCTGGGAAATGTGGCTGCGTCCTGCCTCCGCGGGGTGGTGGTTACGGATTAAGGAGTCTTAAATGTCAGACGACCAGGCGCTCCCTGGAAATCCACTTATCTCCGCTGCCACTCGGAGCGGCCAGAGCCGGGCGGTTATGGAGATAACGCGATTTGAAGCGTCCACCCGAGCATTGCAGGGCTGCGGGTGCCCTGCGGACAACGCCAGGCACCTCCTCCCCTCCTCCGCTCGCCCAGCTGCTGCCCAGAGAGCCGGGTGATGGCCACACTGCTCAGCCCGGGGGCTGCACCCACCTGCGCGGTCCCCCCCTTCCCCAATTCCGGGGGATGAGGGAGGCTTGGCAGCCTTGGTGCTCATCCATCCCCCCCTGTGCCAAAGCTGCACCAATTCGCTGCCCAAATCCTAAAACGACTGTAACTAAAACCTACCAGATTGAGCCTGGGGAAGAGCCCCCCCCGCCTCTCCCCCCTCTCCAAATGGGATTGAACAGATCTGCTCTCACACGAGCCCAGCTCGCAGCCAAGCAGCATCTGACATTCACGCGCCGTGGCACGGCTCTGCCGCTCGCCCACTCCCCCCAGCTTGGCATCGCCCCGGAGATGCGCCATCAATCCCAGCCCAGCAGAACCCCCCCTGTCCTCTGCAAATCCCCCCCAGACCTTCCTGCAGGGACCTCAGCTCTTCAGTTCAAGTAGTTCCCCATATTCTGTCCGCCAAGTGAGGTCCCCAAGGTGATTCAGGGCTGTGAGGTTCAAGGGACCAGGCAGAATGACCCCAGGGCATCGGGGACACGTGGGCAGGGACAGGCGCTGCCTGGTGGCCGATGCCAACAACAACGGGCATCCCGGCAGGACCCCCAGAGCTGGGGGGATGAGGATGGGTTTGCCCTGGGGAGACCCACACATGGCCTGTCCAGGCCAAGCTAAGACATGTGAATCACTCCATTAACAGATGGGGCGATTCCAGCCTCAGGTACTTGGGGTCTGACTGACAACCAGGTCATGGAGAGACCCCCTGGCATGGGCAGAGTGAAGGAAAGTTAATTAAAAATAAGGGAAAAAGTTGTAGGCAGAGTCGCATGGGAATACTGGCAAAGGCCTCAAAGCCATCAGTGCCACCTTCAGTTGTGTTCCGATCTATATGTGCCACCTCCAAGTGCCACCTCCAATGGTGCCCACATCTATTCGTGCCACCTCCAAGTGTCACCTCCAATTGTGCCTAAATCCATTAGTGCCACCACTAAGTGCCACCTCCAGCAGTGCCCAAATCCATCAGTGCCACCACAAATGCCACATCCAGCAGTGCCCAAATCCATCAGTGCCATCTCCAAAAACACTTCCAGCCTGGAGAGGTCCCCTTGTGCTCCCCGCTCTCTCATCCCTCCACATCCCAGCAGGCAGTTCCATGGTGGCAGAGCACAAACCGAGAGGCTGCTCCAGATCCCAGGAAAGCTGGCACTGGGAAGGGCCGGTGCACCCACGCCAGCACCAGTGTCACTGTCACCACTCAAGAGCACCGGGGCCAGCTCAGTGCGCTTGAGTTTGGCCATTAATGGCTGGTGGGGACCTTAGGGTGCTCAGTGATGTGATCCCAAGTGCCCACGATCCCTGCTCCTGAAGGCAGCCGCTTTGGAAGAACCACTTTTCCCAGCAGGAAGGCGATGGCCCCGTCGGAAAGCCGGCGGCCTCGTCGGAAAGCGGGTCCGCAGACGGCAGCTATTGACAGATGTCTAAGAGGACGGCAAATAATCCCGTCTTCCTCTGGGAGGATTCGGGTCGCCCTCGCCCTCACCGGGGGTTTATCCATTGTCTGGATCTGCCGGCGGTTGTTATTTTTGGTCAGCACCGCGTTTTGCTTGGCCTCTCTGGCAGGAGGGAAATAGGAGGAAGAAGAGAAAGGGGAGGAAGGCTGCTTGGCCAGGGCCTGGCGGGGGGAAGACCAGTTCAGCCTTGGGAGGGGGCAGTGGGGCACCCCGCAACCCGCAGGGAGACTGGGTCGGTCTCCTCCCAGCCCCACAGCCTTGCTGAGCACAGCCAAAGCTCACCACAGTGATGGGGCTGGCACCATCCCATCCCCACTGGTGCCCAGAGGAGTTGCTTCCAGTAAGCCCAGTGGGCCAGAGAGGCTTGAGAGGTTTTGGGGTCCAGGTTTTGGGGACCAGGCAGCAGTCAGGGTTCTCTCTGTCAGCAAAACCAAGTGCAGGGGAGCCCTGTGAGGAATGGGCAAGCCCTGCCCGCAGACCCACATGTGTCTCAGGTCCATGCAGACAAGCCAAGAAAAGCTGGGAGCTTCAGCAAGAGAGATCCCCAACCTGCCCTGACCCCCTGGGCTGTGAACTCCCATCCCTCACACTGGGATCCGCACCTGGATTGCTACAGAGGCACTAGTGAGGCACTGACCAGGTCACCAGAGAAGCTGTGGCTGCCCCAGCCCTGAAAGTGTCCCAGACCAGGCTGGATGGGGCTTGGAGAAACCTGGGATAGTGGAAGGTGTCCCTGCCCGTGGGGGTGGAATGAGATGAGCTTTAAGATCCCTTCCAACCCTAACCATTCCATGATTCTGTGATTCTATCCTTCCGAGCCAGGTATGAGGGGAGGCACAGGCAGAGCTGAGGTGAGAGCATCCAAGAGGATGTTCCTAGGGAGAAGGCACACAGAAATGCCTCAAGACTTTGCTTCTCCCCATCTCCCCAGCAGTGAGGCAGGGAGTATCCTCCCAAGGGAGGGCTCACCAGGGAGTATCCTCCCAAGGGAGGGCTCACCATCCTTTTCCTGTGTCTTTCCACCACCTCCCAGTTTGCCTGCAGAGCAGGAAGACAGTGTAAAGATGCCTCCCCGCTCTGTGGGATCTCGCTCCTACAAGTGATGGAAGGCAGGAGCACAAAACTGCCTCTCCCGAGCTTTCCCCACGCTCAGCACCGCTTGTCATTCAAGCAAACCCCGTGGCCTTTAAGCTGCCAAGGTACCAGAGCTGCTCTGGAATCGGAGTTCGCTCGGCTCCTGCCCTGGAGCAAGGAATCTGAAACGCTGCCACTGGAAACGAAACAGAGCATCCGTCATTTTACTTGCCAGAAATATATCCAGCCCCCAAAAAAAGAAATACTGCCTGCAAAAGAGCCAGCAACAAAGCCCTCGATTCCACCGGTGAAGCAGAGCCCGGCGTCGGGCATTTCCACTGGAATCCTGATTCTCTGCCCAATTCAAAATCGTCCAAAATCAAATGAGCAACAGGGTCGGGTTATGGCCACAAGGGCCAGAAAAAGAGCACCAGGTCATGATCAGGATGGCTGGTGAGGACCAGAAGCTCTCGCCTGGGATGCTACAAGGAAAATCCGTGGGTTTGGAAGGGAAAGAGGCAGGTGGCAGAGGCAGGGCTGGAGGGGATGAAGGATCCAAAGGAGCACAGCGCAGCCCAGGCAGCCTCACCATGGGGATGTCCAGGGGAACCCATCCTGCCCACAGCACCCTGCCCCAATCCTCCCAGGCAGGTCACCACCCCCAGCCATTCCCAGTCGCATCCCCAGGAAAAGCAGCAGCGCGTTCCCAGCCAGCCCAGCCCCCAGCCCAGGCACGCCAACCCAAATATCTGCGAGAGGCGCTCCCCTCCCTGGGAACGGCGACTCGCCGCAGAGTTCACATGCCCCAGCAATGCCTGATTAAACTCCCAAACTCCAAGGGAATACCCCTGAGGCTGTCTGAAGATAAGCTAGGAGCTAGGCTGCTCTCAGGAAATGCAGGAACTGGGAAAGAGCAATCCCTTTTTTTCTTCCCTTTTAGATCCAGAATAACACAGGGCAAACCCTGGTGCTCTCCAGCTCAGACACGAGCACTTTCCTGAACTCGCTGCTGTGCACCCCAAGAGCTTCCTGCTCCCTGAGACATCACAGGTGACCGACCCCAGCTGCAAGCCAGATCCTGCTGGAGGCACTGGGGATGGAACCAGAGAGCCCAGGAGCACTCCAAGCAGCACAGGCGAGCAGGCTGGAAGGTGCTGAGCAAGAGGACAGTGCTGGAGCCCTGGCAGAGGGGAGGGTGCTGCCCAGGCCAGGGTGCCAGAGGATGGGGACACCTCCAGGACTGGGAGGCTTGGCAGGTGCTCCACCATTTTGGTTCACCCTAGGGAGCACCTCAGGCACTGGTTTCACTGGTCCTCGGGTATTCTGCACTCCTCGCTGTCTTTTTCTCCTCTTTGGGCTTTTCCCTGTTGGATGGTCACAGCACTAGACCGGGATCTCCCAAGCCATCCACGCACTCAAGGGCAAGGGCAGTCAAGGAAACCACATTAATGCAGCACCCAAACCAAAGTGCAAATTGTGGAATTGTGGCATCCTGGGATCCAGAGGAAGATGATGCTCCTGCCTTCTGCACCTGCTGGATCCCAGGGAGCAACCAGCAGAGAGCTGCACCCAACACACAGCGTGTTCTCGGGTGAGCAGACACACCTGAGGCCAGAGGACACACATGGATTGACCCAAGCCAAGCTCTCCTTCAGAAATTCCTCTTGGATATCTTTTTGGTTCTTAGCACTTCTTCAAGGATCAGCCCGAAATGAAAGACATCTTCCTTCCCTGTACATGGCAATGGAGGATAGAAAAACAGCACTCCTGGGCTACCTGATGGCAAGAGCTATTAGGAAAACTGTTTCTGGAAAACTGTTCCCAGGAAACTGTTGGGCCCATGATGGCGGCAGGACAGGGAGGTGTTGTACCAAGGCCCAGCTTCTGTCTTTGATCAGACACCAGTCTGGCTGCAGAAAACACTGGGACTGCTGTGGAACAGTCAGATTGTCCCTGGGGGTCCTGCACAGCCAGGAGACCCCTGGAAGTGTTAAAA
The DNA here is from genome assembly GCA_013400735.1 of Pomatostomus ruficeps. NCBI lineage: Eukaryota > Metazoa > Chordata > Aves > Passeriformes > Timaliidae > Pomatostomus > Pomatostomus ruficeps. The sequence continues at coordinate 15,148 of VYZT01056689.1, read as the reverse complement.
GCCAGGTTGGACAGGGCTTGGAGCAACCTGGGATAGTGGAAAGTGTCCCTGCCCACGGCAGAGGGTCAAACAAGATGGGCTTTAATTCTTCCAACCCAAAGTGTTTTCTGATTCTACAACAATTTTTAAAAAGCGCAAGTGAGGTGGGGGAAGCTGGCAGATCTTAAAGAGCCGACCCCAGGACAGTTGGAAAGCAGAGCTGGAATCCTGGGAAGGAGGAAGGGGTCACCATCCCCACCACCAGCCACAGCATGAGTCAGGATGGGAGAACCCTCAGCTGAAAGGGCTGCAGAACTCACAGTAAGAAGCAGAGAGGTTCACTCTGTGACCCCGAGGAGAGCAGCCACGGAAAAAAACATCCACAAGCTGTCACAACACAGAGGAAGATAGGGAAGGGCCACAAGACCGAGCCTGGGGAAGCTGAAGCATGAAGGAAACACCATTTGGTGGGAGCTGGAAAGGGCTTATCACACTGGAGACGTGCTCTGAGGGGACTGATTGCAGGGTGTCAGCGCCTGTCTGGGCTCACTGCTCCTTCCTGGCCCCGAGCTCTGAGGGGCTACTCTAAAACCAGAGCTCGGTGTCAATGCTTCTGCCCTCCCTCACTGCCCAGGTGGCAAGCTGGAACGACAAGGAGCAAGCTGGATGTAGCTGGTGCCTGCCACGTGGTGGTCCAGCCCTTCTCCAGCAAGCCCAGAGTGGTTCAGGACCCCCAGCCTGCTCCCAGGACCTGCTGCCAGATTGGTGACCCCCTGCAAGAGAACCATCGTCCCTCACCGACATAGAAGGGTTTGATCCCAGCATGGTTTTCATCCCTTTTGAAACCAAACATCCAGATCTCCATCTCCAGATGGGTCTTCCCACAACACTGGCAAGCTCCTGGCATGGGAGGGAAGCTCCAGAGCACACAGCTCCCAACCAGATGGGTTCCCACTGCCTGCTCTCAGCTCCCATGGTGGACATCCTCCTCCACTTGCTGCTTCCCCGGCCTCCTCCATCCCATCCTCCTCCCTCTTCCCTCTGCCAGAGGGTCCTGCACCTTGCTCTCAATGGATGATCCATGGAGGATGAGCCCGAGCAAGGCTGGGGGATGAGCAGGGGCTGTGGGATGAGCTGGGCAGGAAGCGCCCACAGAATCCATCCCCCAGCAAGCTGAAGCACCAGCGGATATGGACTTGTAGGTGGTGGATTCGACAAAAAGAAACGCATCCTTGCGTCTGGAATGAGCCGCTGGAATTTTAGGGACTGTCCACAACATCTCCCTCATCAGTGTTGTGACGAAGCTCTTTTCATCCCACAAGCTTCACAAAGACCTGTCTGGCGGGGAGAAGGGGGTTTCCTACCACCATAGCTCCTGACACTTTTGACATAAGACACGTCGAGGTTAAGGGTAGAAAAATTCCCAAGCAGTTCCTGACCAGGTTCCCCTCAACCAGTGTGGCTTCCCCATCCTCATCCCAGCTGGACCCACCTGCCCTCCCTGTACTTTTCTCCTGCACACCGTGATGGTGAACGACAGCACCTGGAGGGGGAACATCCTCCTCTGAGGATTTTTCAGACAAGAAAGGTGCTTTTTCACCCTGATGATGCATTTTAACAATGCAACAAAGCCAAAGCCCGGTGCCAGGGCTGCACTATCCCGAGGGAAGCAGCCAGCACCCACGCCAGGGATTCAGGATGGGTGTCTCCAGAGGATGGCCACGGGCGTCCTCGTGTCCCCGCAGCGGCACCCCCGCTCCAGCTCAAGGGGTTTAGCTGAAGCAGTGCAAGTCCCTGCTGCAGCCCCCCGAGGTGTAAGGCTCCCTGAGCTCTTAATGGGCTTACGGAGCTGCTGGGACCAGAGCGGCTCCCCCAGCACAGCAGCGCCTGGGGGCACTTCCAGGCATCCCCAGCTGGCAGCACCCCGGGCACCACCAGCCATCCCTGGCACAGCGGGGCCGCCTGCCAGCCCCATCCCGGACGGCACCGAGCGCTCAGCCCGCTCTCTCCCCATCCCAAATCCCACACACCTCGAGGATGAAGGTGGATGTGTGTCCCCCAGCCCTACAGCAGATCCAATCCCCCCAGGCCACGCCACCAGCCTGGCACCCACACATCCCTGCCTGCACCTGCGACCTGTGCCCCACACCTGCATCCCACTCTGGTCCCCCCTCAGTGCTTATCCCGTCGTCATTGTGCACCCCACATCTCACCCCATACCTGCACCCCACATCTCACCCTACACCTACACCCCACTCTGGTCCCCCCATCAGTGCTTACCCCATCGTCATTGTGCACCCCACATCTCACCCCATACCTGCACCCCACATCTCACCCTACACCTACACCCCACTCTGGTCCCCCCATCAGTGCTTACCCCATCATCATTGTGCACCCCACATCTCGCCCCACATCATCACCCAGGGCCACGCTGAGCCCACACTGGGCAGCAGGATCAGGGGGTGCCTGTCACCGGGGCAGGACCAGTTGGAGATCCCCCCCACTCTGGGAGGTTCAGACCCCATCAAATTCAGGCTGAGGGTGAGAGGATCGTGTGCTACTCAGCCTGGTAAGGCTGGAGGGGCCAGCACACCATCCCACGCCATCCCCGGGAAATCCTGTTTTTCCGGGCTTGGATCAAGCACAGTGGACTGGGAACAACGGCCAGCAGGAGCAGGGCCATCCAGGGAAAATCCTACTGGAAAGCAGTAAAACCCCATTCAGTAAAACCCCATTCTCAACCAGCACAAGTTGTGAGGAGGCAGCCCCTGGCAGGGAAGGCTCTGTCCTCCTCTTCATCCTGTTTTGGGGGGTTGGACTTCGTGCCTTTGGGTTTTTCCAGAGGGGGAATATTTTCTAAAAGCAAAAAAAAAACCAAAAAACCTAAGAACATTACTGAGCTCCTGTGAATTCCCTATCAGCTGCTGTACACGCACGTGGCACAGAAAAAATCCTTAGCAAATTCCTGCTGAAAAATAATAAAAAAACCAGGAAAACCCACCAAAGGCTGAGCTTGCCGGACACAGCGCGCCAGGAGGGGCTGACAGAGCTGTTACGGTCTATTGGGCCAATAATCCACAAACTAAGACAGATTTATTGTACATGGCAGATCCTAACAGCTCCAAAGAAACCATCACTGTCTCCTGGTGCTTAAAATTCACTTTCTTGGGGGGAAAAAAAAAGGGCCAAAATATGGCTTTACGAGATAAGATGCGTGGTTGGACCATTCTGTGACAGGCAGAAGCCCGTGCAAACACATACATGGCTCTTTCTTTTCGTTGATATATAAATATATAAAATATCTCCTCTTCCAAGGCGAGCGCGACTGCATTACCCATCGGAGCGCTGTCCTTACCACCGGATTACCCGGCTTGGTTTCACCTCCCTTAGCAAGATGGATTTGCAGGGATGTTGTTTCCGCCTCGATATTACCGATCAAAAACAGGGGGAGATAAAAAATCAGGTTAATTAAAGCTAAATTGAGCCCTGCATCCATCTGGCTTGCTGGGATGGGTGAGTTTGGGTCCCCTCTCCTTGGAAGCTGTAAGGATCTGAGAAAGGAGGTGCTGGAGAGGAGAGCAGGATCTTCCCACTGGCATGACAGTGATGGCAAGCCTGGGATGGGGGGATATTTTGATACTGATGCTGATGGTGATAATAAAAATAATATTGAAAAGGTCAGAGCTGGTGCTTTCCCCGTTTCTGGCAGACAGGACCCCAGCCAGTGTGGAGCAGCAGGCCAAGAGCGGGATCAGCCCGCTCCCATCGGTAATTGCGGCGTCTGTTCGAATCTCCGCCACGCTGGAAATCACGCTGGGCCCGGCTCAGAGCTTCCCGGCGGCTGATCATATCGGATGGGGATCAAAGAGGCTCAGCTTACGGGTTTAGCGCGCCGCTCGTCCCAGCCGGCGCTGCCGCCGAGGGGGGGCCGGGCTCCGCTCGCCCCGGGGGGGCTGCGAGCCCGGGATGCTCCTGGGGAGCTCGGAGGGTGCGTGGGAGCGAGCATCCCTCAGCGGGGCGATGCCGGGGGGATGCCCGGCGGGACGGCGCCTGGAGGGAGCGTCTGTCCTGACAGCTCCCACCAACCCCTGGCTGCACCCCAAAACCAGCAGGGATGGGGAGCTGGAGCAGGCAGCCAGGAGAGAAGCTCTTGGAGGGTCGGAGCGATGCCCGCAGGGAGGGGGGTTTGCATGGATGCCGCAGCTGCAGACCCCAAAACCATCGCAGGGGTGCGAGCAGGGGGGTGCTGGAGCGGACATCCAGGGCAGCAGCTCCGAGCTTGAGCGATGCCCGCGGGCAGGGCCGGCTCAGGGGAGGGGGTTTGCATGGATGCCCCGGCTCCAGGCCTCCGGCCGGCGGGGCAGCAGCGGGAAGGGATGTGCCGGGACTGGCCGGGTGGCTCCAGGGAGGGAGTTGAACGGGTAATTAGAGCAGGAGGCTGTGAGTCAGCAAACGATGCGTAACCTCGGCGAGGCTGACAATGAGGCAAAAGATGGCAGTTTCGACCGAGAGCGCCGGCTGAAAGGGCACATTTAGATATGCAAAAAGCAGCAACTCCTGACAATCCCAGGGCTGCGACCCGCTCGGCAACCCGTGCTGCTCCGGAGCCGCCGTCTGCCGCCGAGCTCTCGACGCCTTCCTCCAAAACCTTTGTGAACAGAGACATGGGTGGGCGCAGACCGAGCCCCACGGAGCGGGGGAGTGGGGATCGCTCCCAAAAAAACAGCGGTCAGGGGAAAACACCGGGCAGCCTCTTCTCCAGCACCCCACGCTGCCTGGAGAGCGGGATCCAACCAGACTCGGCAGCTGACCTTGCTCCGGGTGCCCCGGGGAGCAGCGCAGCCACGGTGCTGGCGATGCCCCGGCACAGCCGCCGCACTCCAGGATGGATATGAAGGTTTTTGTGCTTGGGAGCAAAGCCCAGCTCCAGGCACAGGCTCGTCCCCCCCGTTTTGGGGGGTGCATCAGGGCTGCAGGCAGGTAGGGCCCCGCACAGCCGCCCTCGGCGAGGAGAGTTTAATTAACCCCGGAAAGCGATCGTTAAACGGCCGGCCCGGGTAATCGATGCGGAAGGGGCAGCTTTGCTGCCGAGGGACCATCTGCTCCGGGGAGCGATGGCGGCTCCTCGTCCTCCCCCGTCACCCCTCGCCCCGCGCCTGCCGGGAAGCGGCCGCCGCCGCCACGGGGCAGCTGCTTTGGGGGCCCGATCCCGAGCTGAACCCCGGCCAAGCCATCCCGGGGGGATGGGAGCTGCCCCTCGCTTCAACCCTCGCTTCCCGTAAAGCCCCAAGCCCCAGAGCCACGTGATTTCCGATACGACACGGCCCCCCCGGCACAAAGCCCACCGGAGGGTCCCTGCAGAGCCAGGCATCCCCTCCGCCCCTGACAGGATGTGGCTGAAGCGGAGCTGGGCAGGGATGTGGCCAAGCACCCTTCTCGCCCCGCAGCTATTTTCACCCTGGAGCTGAGTTTGGGGCAGTCTCAGCCTCGAGGGCACAGAGGGTTTGTGTGTTTCGGAGCACCCAGCCCCCCGCGCACACCTAAGGCCGCATTCCCGGGCGAATACTCAGAGGATGCTCTCAGCATCCCGGCATCACCCAGGATACATCATCCTGGCCTGGGGCACTGTGTCCCTTCCCACCCCACCTCACCCCCCCCAGGCCTTTCTCCAACCCTGAATTTCCAAGTTTCTCCTCATTTCCACCCAATAAATGCTGGCGGGTGCTCAGGGGCAATAAGGCTGGGCGTGGTGCATCTGCTCCTGAGGGACCCAGCAGCTACTCCCCACTACAGGCCACTGACTCCAGCTCTGGAATGGGGTTCCTGGGCAGGTCTGGGAGACCCCTGACCCCTCACCCCATGGTCATCCCCCAGGAGAGCTTTGGGAAGCAGCTGGGGGCGCAGCCAAGAATAGCATCCCGGGGCAAAGCCAGCCAGGGGATGGAGAGCATGATTTTGTCCCCCAGGATGGGACTTGGAGAGACCAGTGTCCCCATCCCTCTCCTATGAGGTGATCTTCTGCCATCATCACACCCTGACCAGCTCCCAGGATCAACTCACCCTGGGAAGCCTGTGGGGCCATGGCACTGGCATGACCCTGTTGGGGTGGTGCAGACCCTGACCATGGAGCCAAGACCACACTTGAGTTCCCAGGGGAACACTCAGGGCTGCTCCCGGTACCCCAGCATTGCCCAGGGTACCAGTACCCAGCCACTGGACGTGGGGGTGAGGTGACCCCTCCCATCCCTCCCTGCCTGGGCACGGATGCCCATGGCAGCTCAGCACCCTGGCACTGCCAGGCCCCAGTATGGGACATGGGACAGGAGCACATCCTCAGTGGGGTGTCCCCCAGCCCTCTCAGGAAAGATCCAGCCCCTCAAACTGGGGCTCAGCCCCGGAACAGCACTTAAACCACCACCTGAACGACTGCTCAACCTCTGAGCCGGTACTCAGTCCCCTGAAATGGTGCTCAGCCACCCAAACTGGTGCTTGGTGGCTAAATTGGCTCTCAGCTTCCCAAAACGGTGCTCAACTCCCAAGCCGGTGCTCATCCCCCAAGCCAGCGCTGAACCTGAGCGGGTGCTGAACACCCCAGACAGCTGCTTGACCCCTGAGATGGTGCTCAGTTCCCCAGAACAGTGCCTGACCCCCAAGACAGTGTTCAGCCCCCCAGAAAGCCTTACCCCAAAGGGGGGGTCAGCCACTCCATGGTCCTGCCCGAGGACAGCCACTCCAGTTTCCTCCCAGTACATATACTGGTCACGTGGTCCTTCAGAATGCCCAGAGAGCCCTGAGGGGTTTCCCCAATTTCCTTTGCCCCTCCATCACCAAAAGGACATGGGAGCACCATGGCAGGGAAGCCAGTCCCTGCCCAACACCCTGGCTCTGGGAAGGGACATGTCCCCCACTCTGTGTCCTGTGTCCCTTGTCCCCTTTCCCATCATTTCCCAGGGAGCATCACCAGCGGGATAGACAGGATTCGCGGGGCTCTGCTGGGAGCCTCCCCGACCCCAAAGCCGTGGGGGGTGGGGGGCCTGGACAAGGGTGAGGAATATTAGGCAGGTCCCCGGTTATCCCTGGAGGAGGCTGCAGGGTGGGATGGTTTGTGGGACACAGACCAGGGACATGGGGTGCGATGAGAGCACATCCAGCCTCTAATGGAGGCAGCTGCTGGCTGGTGGGGACCTATTCCCCACTGCCAGGGTGCTTTCCAGCCCTATCCATCGAGCTATGAGCCTTTGGGATGAGCTGCTGGAGCTGCCCCCACACAGTCCAGTGCCAGCTATTTCCAGGATTAGGCTGGCAGTGGTTATGGATATGGTTGTCCCCAAAGCACCAACCACAGGCAGCCTGGAGACCCCTGGGGACTGGCCACAGGCTTCCCAGCTCCTCCATTCCCCCAGGTTCCCCTTTTCCCCAGCTTTGGCATCTCCAGACCCCCAAACACAGCCCCTATACTCACATCCTTCCTGCTGTCCCCCATCCCTAATCGAACTGGCTGCCGCACAGACGCATCCCAGTTTAATCTTCACGGTGCATCAGGCACGGGGAAAAAACACAACGATTTTCCTTTTTTTTTTTTTTGGGTCTTAATCTTTACCTGGGGTCAGATTTACCAATCCTCCCGCTAATCCCCCAACGCCTTCGCAAAGCAAAGGGCCCCCTCCTCCTCCAGCCCCGCAGGAGGAGTCCAGGGAGCACCCATAGCCCCAGGGTACCGCGGGATTAGCACTCCAGGTGACTCCAATTTTTCCCAACGAGGTGGCAGTACACGGTTTTAAAGGCTTTTTTTTATTTAAGGAACAAGAATGTGAGGATGGGAGGAGGGAGATGGCACAGCAGCAGGGAGATAGGGGCAAAGCCTGGGGGTCTTGGCTCCACTGACAGGCTCAGATTTTGGGGAAACATTCAGGGAAAGGATGAGAAAACACTTCTTAGAGAGGATTCAGTGCCATTCCCTGCCTCAGTTTCCCCGTGTGTAGAGATGAAAGGCCACCCCCTCTCCCGGGGATTCAGATGGCACCAGCTGCCCCTGAACAACCTCCAGGTCATGCCTGGCAGGGCAGGACTGGGAATCACCCCGGACCTGCAGATGGGAGAATTAGGGGGTGCAGATGTGGGGACGGGAGTTCCCATGGATGTGGGGGTACTGGGATCCCTGGGGTGGGAGGACACAGGGCTCTGCAGAAGGGGGCAGGGGGAGCAGGGGGCTCTGTGCATGGGAGGCTCTGCAGGGGATCTGCATAAGGGGGGACAGGGGTCCCTGTAGATGAGGGGATACAGAGCTTTGAAGATGAAGGGACAGGGTTCTCAGAAAAACAGGGGGACAGGGATGGCTGAAGGCAGGAGGGGGGGCCGCCTGCCAGCCCCATCCCCACAGGAGTCCCAAAAAAGTGGGGACAGGGGTCCCTATTGATGAGGTAACAGGGGCTCTGTAGAAAGGGGACAGGGGGCTTTGCAGATGAGGAGGGGACAAGGGCGACAGGGTTCCCTGCAGAAGGAGGGGACAGGGAAGAGGGGTCCCTGTGGAAGGAGAGGTCAGAGATCCTTGCAAATGGGGGGGACAAGGGTCTTGCAGACAGCAGAGGGACACAGGGGACAGAGGTCCCTGCAGATGTGGGGACAGGAGGAACAGAGCTCCCTGCAGATGGTGAGACAGGGTCCCTGCAGACAGGGGAGACAGAGATCCCTACAAATCTGCCCTTTCCACACCAAGCTCCTGCTGTGTCCCCCTCACATCGGGGCTGCCCCCCAGCTCCGCTGTGGCCAGGGCTGCGCAGCCCCCCCTGGCTCGGTGGGAGCAGGGGCTGCCAGCAGCCGTGCCCTGCCCCGAGCCCCCCGCGGGCGTCGCGCCCCGGCGGCGCTGGGCGAGCTAACCGGGGATGGCAGCGCGGCCCCCGCCGCGACACCGCGCACGCTCCGCCGCGGCCGGCACCTCGCCGCGCCAGCCTGGAATTTGCAAGCTGTCCTGATGCATTAAAGCGCAAACGCCTGGCGTCCAGCTCCCAGCCCTGTGCCCGGCTGTGCCAGGCCATGGCATCCCCTCCCCGGGGACGCCGACAAGGGGCCAGCTGTCCCCAAGGGCGGGCAGAGCCACCATCATCATCTTCATCCCCCGCATTTATTTTTCTCCCCCCAGCCCCACCTTTAAATAGCAGAATGGGGAGATGGTGCCAGGCTCGTGCTGTCACTGTGGCAAGGCAGGGGACACCAGGGACATCAAGAGTGGAGGGTCCCCCCCAGTGCTGGCACTGGGAGCAGGCAGAAGCCCGGCAGCACGGGTGGCAGTGGAGCCCCTTCCGGTGGGCAGAGCATTGTGCCAGCCCAGGGCACAGAGGGAATGGGGACACACAGACACGGATGACAGATGGATGGGATGCTCCGCTTGCTATCCCATGGGACCCCGAGATGAGTGCCATGGCACCCCTGCAAGGATCACCCCAGCTAAAGATGGGCTGCAGTCCCCTTGGACAGCACCCATTCCCTGGGGATGCCAGGGACCCCCCTCCCCTGTGCTGTACTTGCACTGCACCCCTCCAGTTCCACTCCCTACACTGGGTACTTCCCATGGATGCAGGAGGGAAAGCTGGGGAAGGACAGCCCAGCCTGGCACTCACAGTTCAGTGTCCAGCCAGCACCCACCAGCCCACCCTGATGCCTTTCAGATTCCCTGAGACTCCCCAAGAACACTGTCACACGTGCCATGGGATTCCCTCCAGGTCCTGGAAGGGGCTGGTTCCACTGTGGGAGTGCTGGGCACCTGCCAAGGCTGTGGGCAGAGGGGACACCCCAATGCCCGGCACACACTCGTCCCTCACCTGCACACCCAGTGATGCTCCCAAGCACCCAACACCCACCCTGTGGCCAGCGGGACACACTCATTGCCCAGACAGGCGGGATGGGCTCAGCCGGCTGTGCCGATCCCAGCCGGAACGGGGCAAACAGCAGCGGGATGCCCGTGGGAGGAGGGAACGGCAGCAGCCGGCTGGAATAGGAGTGTGAAGAAACGGCTCTTGCGTGCTCTGTCCGGAGCCAGCTAACGAGGCCATATTTGAAATGCTTCGCATACCTCCGGTCATCAGATTAGTGAGATGCAGAAGGTAAAGCAGAGGGCAAGGGGAGCGCTCCCAGGCAGCGATCCCCGGCCGGTCCGCAGGAACTGGGGGAAAAGTCCCCACTGGCAGCGGGGCACAGGGCGGGGAGCGGCCACGGGCACCCCGGGAGTGACGGGATCTGCCTCCCTGCTGTCACCCCAGCAGGGCACGATGCAGGAGAGAAAGGTGGGGAAGCAAAACCCAGTGTGCTGCCATGTCCTGGCCACCAGCCACTGCCACCTCCCCATGGCCCAGGCGAGGCCTGGACCTGCTGAAAAACCTTTCAACATTTTACAGGAGCTTACAGGATAGTCAGAGAGAGACTTTTCACAAGGGCCTGATGTGACAGGACAAGGGGTGAGGGTTTTAAACTAAAACAGGAAAGTTTGGGATTGTATATTTGGAAAAAATTCGTCCCTGTGAGGGTAGTGAGGCCCTGGCACAGGGTGCCCAGAGAAGCTGTGGCTGCCCCATCCCTGGAATTGTCCAAGGCCAGGTAGGACGGGGTTTGGAGCAACCTGGGATAGCGGAAGGTGTCCCTGCCCATGGCTGGGGTTGTAAGTAGATGAACTTTTAGGTCCATTCCTGCCCAAACTGTTCTGGGAGCCTGTAGAAGGAGCAAGATCCCACAGAACCTCCAAGTATCATCTGTGGGCACAACTTGTGCCCTTCCTGAAGCATCAAAACTCCTTGGGCATGAATGGTCCTCCCTGGCCCTGCTCCAGGGGCAGGAGTGGCAGGGGAGCAGGAACCTTCTCTGAGCAGCAAGGGGGTGCAGAGGAGTAAGAGCTCCTACAGGGTCAGAGCACCTGGATCTGCAGACACTTGGGACCCTTCAGGGCTGGGATGTTCAAGTGAAAATGTCTCAGCCTTCAGGATGTTCTAATGAGAGACTCGATTTGGATCTGAACCCCAAAATCCCATCTATGAGGGAGAGAAAAAGGCACAAAACCCACAAGGGCAAGTCCCAGCAAGAAGAAACGAGAACCAGTGACACCAAGACCCTTGGGGACACCAAGAGAGAACGCAGGGGCTGAGTGGATGGAGCTGCACTGCTCGGTGGGGCACAGACGAAGACCCCACATGGGAGACTGTGGGAGACAGATATTGCCCAGATATCCCTACAAAGGGCTGGAGCACAGGCATGGACTCCAGGCAGGTGTGCAAAGACAAAACCAAAACATCCATCAAACGAGGGCTGCTCCAAACCACCCACAAACCAAGAGGTGACCAGGAACAGCAGCACCAGAGGAGGCCAGAGGGGAACATGCCCAATCTCACCACAGCAGAGCACAAACCCAATCCTCATTCCAGCAGGGGCCATCCCCAGGGAGCTCAGCATGTGTCAGGGTCAGCTGGGGGTTTCGTGGGTGGCAGCAGCCCCCAGAACCCACTGGAGTCACTCACAAGGCCAGGACAGCAGTGTTCCCAGCCCTGCCACCAGCCAGGTGACAATCAGACTGTGGGGATGAAGCCCATCTCAGAAGTGACCCAGAAATGGCAGGGTACACCTCAGCCCATGGGCAGGTCCCACCCATCACCCACACCATGCCCCCACGGAAATATCACAGAGCTGTCGCAGGGCAGGGCCAGTAACCCGAGCCCTTTTCCAGCTCCCACCTCTCAGAGCTGGGAGGGTGGAGATGGAAAAGCACATCCTGCTTGGAAAATCAGAAAACAGCTTTTCTTTTTTCATTCTTCGCCACCACTTCCAGGGTCACAGCCGACACACATCCTCCCATGCCCGGGGCCACCACGCTGTCAGCATCACTGTGGGGAGGTGATGCATCCTCATCCTCCCAGCACAAAGGACGTCCCAGCTCAGGCGATGGAAGGTGCTTTGGTACAAGTGACACTGCTCCAGGACAAGGACATCGAGCCAGACCCACACATCCTAAGGCGAGCCCACAGCCTTGGAGCCATTATTGCAATCCCTTTTCCATGCCATAACCATGGATGGTGGAAACCAGGGACACCAAGGCAGCCACTGGGAAACCTTCTGACCTCAAAAATCCTTTTATCCACATAATCACAGGCTGCCACCCATGTGCAGCACAGGCTGTCATCTCAGACCATCAACACACTCCACCTGCTTGCAAGCCATGGGAAAAGACAGGCAAGGATGAAATCACTCCGAAGATATAAGGGACCAGCACCCCACAACCCCAAAAAGTGAGACCATAGGGTGGGCACACCACCAGCACAGAGCTGTTGACAGACCCCAAAGCTTTTCTGTGGCTGTCAGGTTCCGGAGGGCCCGTGGCCAGGGTAAACGCGCCCTTTGGACTTTCCTAAAGGCAAAGGGACCCACAGGTCGCCCTCAGCCACTCACTGGGGTCACACCATTCTGCTGCCTGCTGTCCCTGCAGCTCTTCCAGGGCTCCTTCCCCAAGGGACACAGGACACAGACAGGGATGCAGGCTGCTCCTCACCCACATGCCCTGATGCTCCCCTAGCGTGCTCCCCAGGATGGGGAGTCACAGCTTCCCAACCAGGACATTCCCTCTGCTGAAGGCAAAGCTGCAGAGCTGATCCCCGTGGCAGAGCCACTGCTGAGCAGCAGCAAACTCACATTTCCTCCACTCCGGCCTGGGATTTCCCACTGGCCACGCCTGGAGGTGGTTCCTCCTCCAGCCACCCCTTTGCCCACACGCCTCTTCCCCCCTGCCCCTCCTACACCACTGCTCCCTGCACCAAATCCCAAAATGGGTTTGGGTTGGAAGCCACCTTAAAGCTCATCTGCTTTCAACCCCCTGCCATGGGCAGGGACACCTTCCACTAGCCCAGGTTGCTCCAAGTCCCATCCAACCTGGCCTTGGACACTTCCAGGGATGGAGCAGCCACAGCTTCTCTGGGCACCCTGTGCCACGGCCTCCCCACCCTCAGCATGAAACATTCCTTCCCCATGCACAAGTTAACCCTGACCTGTTACAGTTTAAAACCCTCACCCCTGTCACTCCAGCCCCTTGTCCAAAGTCCCTCTCCAGCTCTCTTGAAACCCCTTTAGGCACTGGAAGGAACTCTAAGGTCTCCCCTGAGCCTTCTCTACTCCAGGCTGAACATCCCCAGCCTGTCTCCAGAGCAGAGGGGCTCCAGCCCTGGGACCATCCCCTGCTCCAACAGGCCCCACATCTGTCTGTGCTGGGGACCCCAGAGCTGGATGTGGTGCCCCAGGGGGTTCTCATCAGAGCAGAGCAGAGGGGGAGCAGCCCCTCCTTACCCTGCTGCCCGTGGTGCAGCCCAGGATACACTCGGATTTCTGGGCTGCGAGCGCACAGTGCCGGCTGATGTCCCATCTGTCACCCACCAGCAGCCCCCAGTGATTTTCTGCAGGGCTGCTCCCAGCCCATCCATTCCCTCAGCTGTGCCAGGACTGGGGGCTGTCCCCACACAGGTGCAAAGACCTCGGACTTGGCATGGTTGAACCTCCCACCTTCCTCTTTCCCCATCACCTGCCCGGCGGGAAAACAGCCAATCCCACACACCAGCTACTGCCAGCATCTCCATCCTTTCCCAAGCCACCAGAGCCCATCCATTCTCATGTCCACAGCTGGGTGAAGGGCCAGCCTCTTCCTGGGATGGTGAGTCCCATCCTTCTCCTCAACCTGGATGAGTTTCAAGAGGACCAATCACTTTGGGGACACCCGCCCCCCCCCAGTCTCCATGCCTGGGCTCTGTGCAGAGAGGTGGCTGCAAGGGACAGCAGTGACAACTGGGAGTCCCACAAGATCCCCCATGCTCCCGGGAGTCAAAGTGGAGTCAGGGGAAAAGGAAGGGGAAAGGAGAAAAAAAAAACCCATGCCTTTTGAGTGCAATATTTTAGTTGAGCACCAGAGCATGAGTAAAGGAGGGAGCTTTTCGTGGTCTGGTGAGTTTAAGCTATGAGCTGAAAGTTTAACTATTAATACACTTAATCAAGAGGTTGTTCCTACCGCTGGGATTTGGGAAAACAAAACAGGGAGGCAGGGGAACGGTGGCACCTGCTGTGGCCACCCCGGGGAATGTCCCTGCTGGGGGAGCTGGAGGGTCCGGGACCAGCTGGGGCCGGATCCAGCCCCAGCCAAACCTTGCATGGATACACCAGGAGATGCCAGGTGCTGGCTGCGAGGGCCAAGCACCCTGGATCCAGCCCTCCCTCCAGTGCCCCACACAGGAGATGTGTCAGAGGGGACAGTTTTGGGGAGCAGATGTCACCCCCAAACCCTGCAGCATCCCCAGGTCGCAGACAAGCAGCACCTGCACTGCTGCCACCTGTCTGGAATGGCCCTGGTGACACCAGGGGATGCCGGTGGGTGAGGGACCTCCAGGGTGGGGGATCCCCAAAACACCCCCCACAACCCCACAGCGTCTCCCAGGTTTTGAACTGCCACAGAGGAGGAAGAGGAGGCACGGGCTGGATTTTGGGGTGCAGCACCCAGAGCTCCTCTGCTGTGCCCACCCAGCTGGTGTCACGGGCGGGAGCGCAGGGAGGTGCGGGCAGATGCCTGCCTGGCAGCGCGGCGCCGGCTGCCCGCATCCCCACCACAAAATCCATGTCAAGGACGCCTCGGCCGGCTCCTGCCTCTTCCCACCGAGGCAGGGGGGAGGACACGGGGACATCCGTGACGCTCGGCACAACCCCCCACCCCCTGCCTGCACATCCCGCCGGGCAAACACCCCCCTCCCGACCCTGCCCCCGGGGCCACCGAGCCCCGAACGGCGCCGGGACCAACTTCTGAGCGGCACCGGCGGGTCCTTTGTTACTTTGCTTTTGTTGTCACACGCCGGCGCGTCCCCGTCCCCCTCGTCCCCTCACCGTGTCCCCCTCCCCAATCCCGCCCACAGGCCCCCCCAGGCGGCGTCCCCGAGGTCAGGGCGCGACATCTGCCAGCGCGACGGGGCGACGCCGGTACCGGCACCGGGGAGGGGGCGCAGCGCCGGGGGCATCTCCGGGGGTACCCCGCGCGGGGACGCTTGGGGTGACACCGCCACCGATGGGGATGCGCTGCAGCGGCCCCGCGGGTGCCGCTGGAGGAGCCGTTTCTCCAAAGCTTTTCCCGCTGGGAACGCGAAGGACGGACGGACAGACGGAGGGA
>VYZT01056688.1:530397-549028 GCA_013400735.1 Pomatostomus ruficeps | reverse complement strand
TTTTTTTTTTTTTAAATCCAGTTCAATTAGGAAAAGAAAAAAACCTGCCAGGGTCCTTGCAGTGAAAAAGAAAACCAGTTCCTGTTTTCTTTTTGACCGTTTAAGATGGAAGGAGAAGATTCACTCATTTTTAGGTAGAGGAAATTGGGCAATGCTGTTGTCTTAGAACAGATCCGTGTGTTTATGTGCACTGGCTGCCCTCCCTTCACACCATCCACAGGGAAGTTTGCCCCAGTACTGTGCTCATCCCCAAAACACCCCTGTCACCTGGCACATGGGGGGACAGGACGGGTAATGCTGCAGCCCCCGCACCGGACAGAAGTCCCCATGGGCTCTGAGGGTCCCAGTGAATACTCTGCAAGGCAGCTGTCAAGGATTGAGTCAGAATGGTACTTTTTGAGCCACATCACTGGAAATAATTTATGAAATTAATCCATGGAAGAGTGTTGGAAACACTCAGAGGGTGGCCTGCCACATCTGGGCAGAGAACACATGCTCAACCTGATGCCTTATGGTTTTTTTATCATTTCTTTTTATACCCTTTTTAATGTATTTTATACCTTTTTCTTTCCTTGTACCCCTTACCCAATACCCTGTACCTTTAGTACTGCATGTTTATGGTTTTGTAGTCTGATATTAGCTTAGTTTGGGGGTTCTCTGAGGGGGAAAGACAAAACATCCCTACTATCTCAAAACTACAGGTTCCAACCTTGGAGAAGTCTGCTTTCTGGAACGTATTTTTAAGTTAGGCTATAGTTCCATTTGCAGGGGGTAGGGGGATAGTTACCTCACTTGTTAAGTTACTCATTGGGGGATTTTAGGTAGATACGCTAATTTGTAAAGTCCATAAAATAGTAAACGTGTTGTACACGGGAAGGTTTTTTGTGAAGGGGTTTTTAGGTTTGGTGGGAGGTTTTTCGGTGCGGGGGTTTTTTCCTGCTGAGGGTGTTTTTGGGGGACCGAGCGAGACTGGACGATACACACAGAGCCGCTCAGCGTGTTTTTTCATCTTTAATCCTATTAAACCCAAGGTAATATCCTTTTTCCCTATACTGCTCTTATTTTTACCAGCACTTAAGGCATCACACCAAGCCCAGGCCATGAGCCAGCTTTGCTCCAGGCCCAACTTCATGCCTGGAAGTGGAAGTTTTTAGTGCATCGCTCACCTGAGCTTTCTCAGTGGTCTGAACCTGAAGGCAGGAAGCTGGAGCAGGGACAGGGCAGCCCTCCAGGACAGCTGGGCTCCCGTCCCACCAGGTGCCTGAAGGGCAAAGCAGCGTGCCGGATCCCTCAGGATGCTCCTCTGGGATGTGCGAGGACAGGCCCTGGGTGTGCTGAGAGCCCTTCACTGAGCAAGGTACATGTCCCTGGCCAGCGTTTCCCTTCCTTCAGTATTAGAGGGAAGAACAGGAAACCCTCTTGGTTTGGAAAAGAACACGGACTGGGAGAAAATCTCCCTGGGGCCCAGTGCCCAGCGTGTGGCTCCAGCTGCTCCACCTGAGCTCTCTCCCCTGTCACGAACATGAAATTACAACTCCCTATCAGGTTCTTCAGTAAAATCCTTATGTTAGGTCTTTCTTTTCACTGCATTTGGCTTTTTGCTTCAAGAAAGTGATGAATGATCTGTACTGCTGGTGCAGACAGTGCGATACATTCATTTGGAAGTACTACAGGGGGGCTCTGTTTAGGACTTCCCAGGAGAAATACGGAGCATGGATAAGATCCTGACCCCACAACCAGATGCAGCCGGAGGGACAAAATGGGGCAGGCAGAGAGGAGAAGACTCTCAGACAATTTCCATGAGCAGAGGTCAGATTTCTCTTGGCAAGGGATGGTCCTCACACCCCACGTTCACAACCCTCCTAACTGGGGATCCCACGTGTGCCCAACTGTGTGTGGAGGCCTTGCAGTGTATTCACAGGGATGACAGACAATTCCTTCAGACCAACGGACCAGAGGCCTTTCTTTCTCATTCTCTCTTTTTTTCTTTTTTTTTTTTTAAATCTGAAAGGACTCTGGCTTCTCTCTGAACTGGACCTAGAAGTGTCTTACCACCAAAATGAAAAAACAATTGTGTGGGTGAAAGTAGGGCAAAAAATAGTTTTCCTATAAGATAATCTGATAAACCTCATTGTCCTCTAGAAAGGCAACATCGTCCAGCAGTGCTACTTGGCACCCAGAGTGCTCTTGGACCGCAGCAGGTACCGATCTACACGGACTTTCCGCCTATCCACTGTCCTGTTCTCGCTGTCGAAAATCCGCTGCAGGTGTAGGGCCAGCCTCCTGTCCTCCTCCTCCTGCTGGAGCTTCTGCTCCACGTCCCGAACCTCCTGGGGCAGGCCTACCTCCCCTGCCACGTGCCTCAGTCTTTTGACGGAGCCGTTGTGCTCCAAGTGCTTTGTTTTGCAGCGTCTCTTCCGGCCCCGTCGCAGCAGCGGGGCCTGCTCCCCGATGATGTTCTCCACAGAATTGCAGGTGCTGTTCTGGATGTTGATCAGCTCACTGTTGTTCAGGTACTTCAGCTGCTTTTTCCCCGATGGCTTGATGGGGACTCCGAGCGTGCTGCTGTCAGGCAGTGAGGCGCTGACACCCATGAGTCTCCTGCTCAGCATTTTCGGGCCTAGACTAAGACAGGATTTGTCCATGAACGTGTTCACTTTCAGGTCAGGGACTTCAGACACTCGTGTGTTTAGGGAGGTTACGTTTGATCTCACGTCTGGTTCAGCAGTGCTGTCATCTGTGGTTAAGGCCTGCGAACCTCTATTCTTCTCACTTCCTCTTCCCAGCTTCATTTCACTGACGGAAGGGAAGAAATCCAGCTCAGAGCGAGGCTCTCCTGTTGTGTCAGGTGGAAGGTGATCATCCTGCACTTGTGGCTGCTCTTTAGTGCAACTGCTGGAGTTGGTGATGTCTTCCCCAGGCTCCAAAGCCAAGGACGTAAGGGTCGCTTTAGAGAGAGTCTTTTTGATCTGACGCTCCTGAAATATCTGCTCCCATTTTTTCAGTATTCTAGGACTGGCCTCGTAGGTGGTTGGCTTCTGCAGGCTCCGGTTCAGGTTTCTGGGGGTGGATTTGATGATGAGGGGGCTCAGAACTCTGCCATCAGGGAGCCTCTTTGGGGGGGTGCACGGGGAGCAGACGATGGGCTTGAAGTGGTTGAGCTCCTCTGAGATGCTGTCATTGCTCTCGGGGCTGATGGAGCGCTCTGGCCTGTGCAGGGCTGACAGGGAGGACACGGCGTTGAGGAGCAGGCGCTTCTCGGCCGTCAGGTCCGGAGCGGACAGGCAGCGGTTGTTCTGTGTGGATGACAGGACCCCAAGCAGCGGTGTTGACGCGCCTGTGACGGGCAGCACCTGCAAGGCAAGCAGCACAGCTGGGAAGGTCTCTTCCTACCTGGATGATTCTGTGATTAAGAGCTACATTTCTTGTCATCTCTAAGACGGTCCCCTTAACACTACTACATTTGGGCTTAATCCTGGCACAAATAAATCAGAGAAGAAAGAACACACACAACTGCAAATGGTCTTATTCTCAGCACTGAGATGAAATATTTTTATCAGCAGCTAGTTTGTACAATGACAGCCTTTCCCTGCTGAGTCCCAAAGAAAGTTTTTTCTACTCACTTACTCTGAGGTCCAAGTAAGTTTTTGGAATACCCTGTATGGCAACTTTAATTGATCATGTCCATAAGCCATTCTCTTAAGAAAGAAGAAAGTCCTGGGAGAGAAGATAAGTTATGGATCCTCGTTTTGGGCTCAGTTCGGCTCCTATCAGCTCAGATGACAGACTGCACAGGTTTCTGTTCCTCAGGGGATCTCTGTACCTGGACCCTCCCCTTCTCCATCAGGGATGAAACCGAGCCCAAGAAGGAGGGGTGTCAGCTCGAGGAGATGGAACATCCTAGCAAGAGCAGCTGGGTGGCTGCCCCATCCTTGGAAGCGTTCAAGGCTAGGTTGGATAGGGCTTGGAGCAACCTGGGATAGTGGAAGGTGTCCCTGCTCAGGGCAGGAGGTTGGATGAACTTAAAATTCCCTTTCAACCCAAACCATTCTATGATCCTACGAAGACCAGGCCTTCGGCGCTTCCTATAGTATGGAAGTGCCAATGGACCGTGATGCCAGGAAAGCAATGAGTTTTGCTCTGTTTAAAAGGCTTTGGAGAGAAAGGGAAAGGAAGAGAGGATTATTTTCCTAAACTTCTAAAAGATTTTTCTTTAACTGGCAGGGAGTTCAGCCTTGAAAAGAAAATGAATCACAAAACAAAAGCCTGATGGGAACTCTTTCAACTTCCAATTAGCCTCCAATGTTACACAAGAACCCTGACACCTGTCTGCTTTTCTGCTTAGTAATTCCTAACCCAGCAGGTTTTATGAAGAGCCGCAAGGACGCGATTTGCCCCACGGTGATAGTACAGCGCCACAAAGCCCATATTTCATATCTCCAGATTACTAGTGCTGTGTAACCTCAGATAACAACGATTACACACAGGAACCTGTTCCCAGATGCTGCCTGTACCTTTGTTTTGGTGGCTGGGGCTGATCTCTGCCTGCTCTTGGATCTCTCCTGAATGGTGTCATTGCAGCTCCGACTCCTTTCCACCTTGGCGGTCAAACTCCTGAAAAGTAGACGGGTGAGAACAGGAGACTGTTTGTGACCTCAGGAGCAACCAGCTCAACAGCCCTGGCGGCAGCTGCTTGTGGGAGAGGCACCAGCCTTGGCAGCACCTGGCTGGCAGAGACACTTCCTCTGCCCTCAGGGAAAAGGGATCCAGGAATCTTGGACTTGCAGCAGAGTCCTGCTCTGTGTTCTCGGCTCCGCGCCGAACGCACGGACACCTCCGCCCACGGCTCCTAATTAACTGAGGTCAATGCTAATGAGGAAGCTGGGGAAACCCCTTTGATTCTCCTGTGGAAACACAGGCGGTTACTCAGCTGCTTCCACTGCATCAAGCAACAGCTTTGCAGGGAAAAAGCTGTCTGGGGCTGATGCTATCCCTTCATATCTGGGCTGGAGAAGGACCCAGCACTCTTGAGTTCATCCTACAGATGTTTGATTTCTAACTAATGGTTTAAATCTACAGGCAACGATTTTTCTCCTTCATGGGATGAACACTAACTTCCTTAACTCCCAGGCAGGATGTTATGAGACAGACACCAATAAGTCTGCTCTACAACTCCAGAAAAAAAATCACTTATTTTAGACTGGAACCACCATTTGAGTTAGAGCATCTCAGGTGTGTTTAAAACAAGTCAAAAGAACATCTTACCCTGAAAGGAAAGCAAAGGAGTAGGCACTGGTCTTGGAAACAAAAGCTGACCGATGTGTTTGCTTGCCCTGGAATGGTTCTTCATTCTCGGAATCCGAGAGACGTTCAGGAAACTGAAGTCAATCAAGGAAGAGTTAGCTGACATGTACAACAAAAAGAGTAACTTGGAAAATAAAGCTCTTTCTTGCAAAAGTGTTAAAGATCCCAAAACCCCACATTTCTGATTACACTGAGAGGACATAAAGCATAAATAATACAAAAATAAGCACATAGCTCCTACATATAGCTATTAGTCATTGAATAAAGTTAATTTATTAATCAAGAAAATGTGGGAAAATTCTACAATAAAGGTTACTACAGCCTCCATGGGTGAGCCTATCACATAGAAATTTTAAGAGCATTTCCTGCAGAGCCTCCCAAATGAAACTGGAAATAGGCAAAAGTCAGCACGAAGAATGTGTTGAACTTCAGTTGCACAATTTCACTGCAGCAGATTCATGGAGAAATGTTCATGGAAATGCACGCAAGCCTGAAGACCAAGGATATGCACAAAGCTGAGGGAATCTGCTGTGCTTGGAAGAATCACGCAGTAGAGAGCAAAAGGGAGGACAGAAACCTTTACAACACGTGCAGTCATAACAAACCTTAGAAGACAGTTCTCATTAACAAGGATCTTTATAATCTGCCAGCTCATAGCCTTCATAAACTATAAAAACTCAATCAAGGAATCCTGGAAAGCCAAAGAATGAAAATATTGATATGTGGGCAGGAAGGAGAAGCATGATCTTACTTACACACTCCTGGCTCCCTTTCAGTGCTACAGATTCATCTTTTTTCTGTTGTTCCTCCATTTTTCTTTTCCCTACATCCATGTCATCTGGAATGAACTTGTGAATAAGATCCTCAGATGTCTTTTCTTCTTGCAGTTTCTCTTCTCTTAGCTGGAAATAATGACAAAAGAGGTAGAGTAGTTATAATTTGACGTCCTACACTTAGAGACCGGCAAGACCAAGAGTGTGGTCACATCAGTTAATTTTGTGCCTTGATTTCTCTACTCCAGGGTAGAGCCACTGCCTCTCTCTCAAGATAATGTGAGGATTGGTTTGCTTCTACACCACATTTGTGTTTCCTACACAAGTATCTTCTTGGATTTCATCTTCTCTGCCAAACAACAAAGGCACCGTGAGGCCCAGGGCTGAACAAAGCCTTTTCTGCCACTGGTTTTTCTAAAACGGAAAGACAAAAGCTTTTCTGTAAATGTAGATGATCATACTACATATAAAAATGTGCAAAAGTAGTTTCATGCAAACTGTGATATTTCAGTTTTAGCCTTCTGATGGTATGAAGCAGCACACACCATTTGGCAGACAAATAAGCAGCATCACCTAAAATAAAAGGTGAGATGCAGCAATTCCCATGTTGAAAGCTACACGAGAGATGAAATCCCATTGTTTCACCAACGTGTTGGGATATAGAAGATCCAGGGAGGCTACCTTACCCGTGACAGCTGACTCCAGGCTCAAAGCTGGAATTCAGTTTCAGACACAGATGATAAGTGCAAGGGAATACCAGGATCTGGGACACAAGGTACATGGACTCTGGTGCGCTGCCTGTCCTGCTGCACTATTTGTTCCTCATCTAAGGAATCAAACTCAACTTTTCTGCCAGGGCCTCTTTTTTTTGCAGACTTGCTATCAAAACCAACAACATCCCTTTTCTCCTCCTTTCCACCACCTTTACCTGATCAACAGGCTCAGCAGAACACGCTTCAGATAACACCATATGATTGCCCCTGCCCAAGGTAACAGCATCCAGCTCCCTTCTCCCTCCATCACCCAGCCATTCTCCCAGTTTGTGTCCTGCCTCTTGCTCAACATAGACACAGCCCAGGAGTAGTCTACAAATATCTGTACATAGAACAGATCCTCCTTCCCTTCTCCATCCACCTTCCGTGCAGAAGTTATCCGGACCTTTGACTGACACACCTTCATCCCGCTCATGAACCACAGCACTAGGAATTCACATCCCTGTGTTTTTCCTCATATTTGGGCAGAGGTATCTAAGGTGCTTAAGAAGCTCCCTAACTCATAAAGGCCGTGGGGGATGTTGCAACAACTCCACAATTCTTCAAAAAATATTTAGTATTTTTCTTGCCTGCTGGAGAAGGAGAGAACCCCAAGAGTATGGACATACGGATGACAAAGAAAACAGAGTTCACATGGAAAGCCCATTGTGATTTTCTGATTGGGAAGGCCCTGAATCCTACTGAATCCAAACGCCCAGAGATGAGGAAGAGAGAAACAAGGAGGAAAACAAGGAAGAAACAAGGCAGAAACCAGGAAAAACTCCACTGTTTGGCTGATTGTGGGTGTTCAGCAAATATTTTCCAAGACCGGTTTGACTCCTTGCTTGGAGTTGTTTTAAGATGTATCTTTAAATTCCTCATCTATTAATAATCTCAAGCAATAAGTACAACAGTGTCTGACTAACATAGATTGTGACCACATGATGCAGACATGATGAATAGTCTGCTCTAAGTCAACAATATTTCTGCCTTTTTTGAAACATCTGAAACACAAATTCACATCAAGATTTATCATACAGATTTTTTTTTTTTTGGCTGCCCAACACTTGTGTCCCTCCTGTATTTCTCATGTGGAAGAATGTTATATGGAAATATTCACTTTTCTGGCTAAATTATAAAATTATACTCAATTCCCAAACTGAAAGACACAAGAATATGTAATGACACACAGGAATACTTAAGGATTTTGGGCAAACCCATGGCACATTTAGTGTGAAGTGACAACCCAAGCGTTGCTGACAGTGAAGTCAAAAAGGCAACAACAGGATCCTAATCCTAATTAATAGAATACAAAAAAGAATTTAGGTCCTGAATTAAGGCTGCAAACAAAATCAAACTCTAATGATAAAATCTGTACTAATTACAAAGATAATAATTTGAAGTAACCTTAATGTAAATTGTCTCCCAGAGAATTTCCTTCCAGACGTGGCAATGCTGTGCTGGGACAGCAGGACAAAAAACCGAAACAATGGAGTGTGAAACATGTACCCTGGGAGAAGGAGCTCGTGTTATCTGAGTAGCATCTTGAAAATACTGGATGCAGGACCAACAGCTGCTGTTAACAGCACAGTTATCAGAAAATGCATTTTAGCCCTTTTGGATACCATGACTGCAGGGGAAAAAAAATGCTGTACAAGCAATTGGTAATTTTTCACTTCAGAAACGCCCATTCCAAGACCATCATTCCCGACACCAACATCTATTTCCAAAGGTTTGGCAAACTCACCTTTGGTATCTTCTCTTCCCTCCACACACTGTCCAGGTTTGCTCCCTCCCGGAGCCTGCTCCGTCTGCCCTGGCTCAGGGAAGCTGCATGTCAGCACATGCCTCAGGTAGGAGTTTCCCTCCCACTGCGTGTGATTACAAGCAACAGACTTGCTTGTGATAGAAAGACAGCTGGACAGGATGAGTTAGGGCTTTAGTACACAGAAATCACAGCCTTTTCTGGAAAAACATAAAATGCTCAAGAGCACCAAGGGCACCAAAGAGCAAAAACCAATCTCACTGTCCTGCACAGGCAGCAAATATTTATCTCATTCTGAATGCCAGTTGAGAAAATTAAAACTATGACATTATCCACATCAAATAAAATTTCTTCAGTACATAATTACGGTACCACTTCGTTTTCAGCTGCAAAAGGCTGGGAAGCAGGTCAAGAGTTCAGATTTATAAAACAATTCACATTTGGGAGACGTAAAAAGGTTTGGAAATGCTCCTCTTCCTTCCTCAGGGGGAAAGTCCAGGTTACCCCCATTCCACAGCCAGAGAAGCTGGGATGAAACCCTGTGTCTTGAAATGTGGAAGGAAACCCCATATACCCAAGCTTAGATTCCCAGACCTGAGCTCCTGTCTCCTCCTGCCTACAGAGACATCAAGAAACTCTTGATAAGTAGCAACACTCTTGCTTCCCCCTGGCAGGAGGGTAGAGCCAGATGGGAGCCAGTCTCTCATCCCAGGTAACAAGTGACAGGACAAGAAGAAACAGCATCAAGTTGCACCAGAGGAAGTTTAGGTTGGGTATCAGGGAAAAATTCTTCCCCAAAAGGGTAGCCAGTCATTGGCACAGCTGCCCAGGGCAGTGGTTGAGTTCCCATTCCTGAAGGGATTTAAAAGCCATGCAGATGTGGCACTGGGGGACATGGGATACTAGTGGCCTTGGCAGTGCGGGAGGAACAGCTGGACTCCATTTCAGAGGGCTTTTCTCATCTAAACTATTCTGTGGTTCTATTCTGATTCTATGAATAAGGAAACAGTGCAACTGCACCATCAGCTGTCATTTCACCAGCAACATTTCACTGCCATTTCCTCTTAGATGACGATTCACAGAATCTCCTCCCACACAGCTCTTTCAGCTGAGCTTCACAAAAAGCGAGTTTAAGCTGGCAGGGGGAAGAAACCCATCTCCCATCTGGCAAGGAGCAAGAAGGAGAAGGCAGCAAGATGAGCAAAACCAAGACAAAAACCATGCCAAAATGCCAGAAACATGGTAAAGTATCTCCTTCTGACTGGTAGGAAAGGGAGAGGTGTTGGCACTGGAGTGCACATGGTATCCTTCTGCTGAAGTCAAGCTGTAGATGTAAAAACCTCTTCAATTGCAGCCTGACCATGCTTCACATGCACTTCTGTGACAGAGAATTGTTGCTGAAAATGGCACAAGTCCCATGCCTTTGCACACAAAGTGTCCCTGCCTTCCTGGCAGAGCACCTGAACTGGAGAAGAGTTTGCAGTTCCTATGACCAGTTAATGAAACAGTCAGCCAGAGTTATCTTAGCAACCCGCAGTGACACTGCCAATCAGTGTCACTGCTAACTCCACACACAGACAAGCAGGAGGGAAGGCCCTTCCATGCTTTTTGACTCTCCTCACACACATGCATTTCCCAGACCAGTTATTTACCTGAAATATCATCTAAACAGTATCTTCCTGCTCAGACATGGCTGGTTTTTTAACTCAGTCAGCCTCCCACCCCTTTTACACTTGTTGAGATCTACAAGTGAAAACCCAAAGAAAATTTTCCAACAATGAAAAACCCCTCAGGTTCCTTTTCCCCAACAGGTAAAATAATCATTGAGGGGTTGGACCCATCTCAAGGGAAAACAAGACCACAAAGGTGAAAAATCTAGAAAACATTTTCATAGACTTTAATTCCAAACCAGCTGAAAAGCTTTTATTCTCTTATAATTTTTTTTGGTCTTTAAATCACGTTTTTTTCTTGGCTAAAAATAAATAGAAAGCTCTAGTTTGGAATAGTTTATTTTTGAGGAGAAGGATGTTATTGCAGGAGATGCCTCATGCTGCAAGAGCCTTTATGGAATTATATCCACAACCAACCAGTCACTCCAAAGAAGGTACATTTCAGTGTTCTGGAAAGCAGACTAAGACAGCAAGATTTGGCTTCTGCATGCTCAATTACAGCCATTTTCTGAACTGGTTGAATGGTATAAAGAGAATAAATGACCTTTGTTACAGAACAGGAAGAAAGAGCACTTCAGGTTTCCCTACAGGCAGGATGGCATTCCTGCAGGAAATCCAAGTTATTCTGAAAGAAAAAACACAATTACCCAGAATACTGACCTTCCTTAGCTGGCTTTCGTATTCTTCTCGGAGTTCCCCAGTTTTGCTTAATTTAATGGGTGCTCTGAATATAAAGTCTGGAAAGAAAAGGGGAAAAAAAAAAAGGAAATACCTTTTAGTGCAGGATAACTGATGTTGGCCGTTATTTTCCAAAAAGGGCAAGTTCTCCACAGGCTGCACAAGAGGCTCTGCAGCACTTTTTTCAACCTCAGATGTTTATATTTTATCACTGATATCACAGCTCTGTTTAACATACAGAAACATCGGGAGGAGGATGGCCAAGTAATCCCACTTTGCACTTCCAGAGTTCCCTTTGAGATTCTCAAGAGTCCTTGACAAGCAGTTAAGCAATCAGGGAGCACTGGGAGGATGTAAACACAGGGGTGAAGTAACAGCCCAGAGATGTCACAAGGAATCTGAGTCCCAGGAGGAAACCCAGGCTTCAAGCACAGGGAATCCGAGTCCCAGGAATACACCCAGGATTTAGGTGCCTGCTGCAGCCAGACACCCCAGGCACACAGGCTGCCAGCAGCAGCACTGCACCCCGAATTCACACCCCTGCCCTTCTGCCACTGACGCCAGTGCCTGGAGAACACTCCCTGTTTTCTGTCTCCTCCGCATGCCCTCCCAGCTATCTGCAGTGCTGTCCCGCCGATCAGGAGCAAACATAGCCTCTTTCCTGCTTGCAGTGCACTCCCCAAATCAGGGTTTCGAGGCGGAGCAGGCAGGATGCTCTGTCTGGTAGAAATTCCCTGTCCTGCTCCCACTTCCTCCCTTTTCCCTCGGGAATTCAGAAACCAAAAGCATACTGGCACGGGGTTATAGCTCAACTTCCACCCCTGGAGTCTGTTATTCCCCAAGGACTCCCTGGCTTGTATCGGCCTCAAAGCTGCCTCCCACTTCTGTGCAGTGCAAGTCTGGGCAAGTTGCACTTCAGTTGGAGGAGCCTGGAGGGAAAAGGAAACAACCAGAACAAAACAACCCCCCCTGGACAACCATCCTGGCTCAATCCGTATCAGTATTCCAGGCAGGGTGCAGCACAGTTCATCATCCCAATGTGCTACAGTCAGGACAGAACAGGTTTGAGCAAGGAGGAAGTATCAGGGGTATTTCCTCTCCCCAGCCTGCTAAAATTAAAGGATATAAACCAGCAGCTCCACCACATGTTTTCACAGAATCCCAAAATCATTTAGGTTGGGAAAGATGTCTGAGACGATTAAGTCCAATCTGTGACCAATCCCACCTTGTCACCCAGACCAGAGCACTGAGTGCCATGTGCAGTCATTCCTCGGATACCTCCAGGGATGGGGACTCCCTGGGCGGCCTCTGCCAAGGCCTGACCACCCTTTCAGTGGAGAAATTCCTCCTGATGCCCAAAGTGACCCTCCCCTGGCATAGCTTGAGGCCTTTTCTCTTGTCCTGCCCCTGTTCCCTGGGAGCAGAGCCTGACCCCCCAGCTGTCCCTCCTGTCAGGGAGTTGTGCAGAGCCGGAAGGGCCCCCTGAGCCTCCTCTTCTCCAGGCTGAGCCACGCCCCCCTGAACTTCCCTTATTTAGGAAGTGTTTTTATTTGGCCCAAAATGAAAGGTTCACAGCAGGGTGGATGAATCAAACACCCACTGACCAGCTGGTGACTGTTTTGCTGGGCATCCTATGGTTCATGGCCACATTTCCCTCCTCCCTGGGGGACAGGTCACAGCCCTGGCACCCAAACGTGCCATTTACAGACTGATGAAATCCCGTTACCACCTATTCTGCTTTCCCCTGGTTTCCCCTTCTAAAGTTCCTAGGGAGTCCTGGAACTTCAGTCTCTCCCGCTGGTGAGGGTGAGTGCAAACTCCCTAGCCTCCGGAGCTCTGAGGAGGCAATGCTGCCAGTGCCAGAGCTGGACAAATCACAAAGCATTTCTTCAATATTCGCTTCAGAGGGAGAAAAATAATCTCATGTAAGCAAACATTTAAGCTTATAGATTATAAGGCCTTCTTTTTCATAACAGAGTTGCTATTCCCTCTTACATGCCTGCACAAGCCAGGCTTGTTTTTAAAGAAAAACATCCCAAATGTCCCTACATATGTGCTGAAAATCCCAAGCAATGGTGATGCTGGAGAGGCCAGGCTGCATTCCTTGCTCCTGCTTCTGTGCCTGTAACTGGCCGTGCTGGAAACCTTCCACTGGCTTCCCAAAATGTTTTTTCAATTGTGTCCTTGAGCGGTTCCAGTTCTTTGTGAACTGTATCAAGCTGAATTTCCACGGAGACAGTCCCAAGAGCAGCAGCAATCTATAACTTGCCTGCAGCAAACCTCAATTACTTCTCAATGTTTAAGGCTTGTCTCCAGAGCTAAAAAGGTGGAGTTTTTCCCTCCAGGGCATGAGCTAACCCGAGGGAAACATGCACCAGGAAAGATGAGCCACATCAACTCTCTCATTTCTCGCTTTGGTTCAGCAAGCCATAAGAAATTTTAAATAATGGAATAATATTTATGTGTAAGTTGTGGTGGTTTAGCTAAAGGGATCCAACACCAGGTGGAGGCAGCTTTATCAATAGTACCTTTATGTACCAACTTGTGTATTTTACAGATGGGTCAAAAAGAGATGAGACCCCAAATTTCCAACTCTGTATAGAAGAGATGAAAACAGTAATGTATGTAAAGCTGTATATCCACATTTCATAGAACCTCAGAATGAGTCAGGCTGGAAGGGACTACTGCAGGTCACCTGGTCCCACCTCCCTGCTCCAGCAGGGCCATCCCAGAGCACAGGGCACAGGATTGTGTCCAGAGGGTTCTGGAACATCCCCAGTGAGGGAGACTCCACAGCCTATCTGGTCTCTGCTCAGGGCTGGGCACTGCCCAGGGCAGAAGTTCTGCCTCCTGTGCAGGGCAATTCCCGGGCTCAGGCCCTGCCCGTCCCTGTGGGGCCATTGCTGGGCCCCGGGGCAGAGCCTGGGCCCTGCTCAGCCCCTCCCTGCACACAGGGACCCCCAGGGCTGAGGGCCCCTCTGGGCTGGGGCTCCTCTCGAGGCTGAGCAGTCTCAGCTCCCTCAGCCTTTCCTGGGCACGGAGATGCTCCAGGCCCTTCCTCAGCTCCGCAGCCTTCACCAGCCCCGCTCCAGGAGCTCCAGGTCCCTGCTGTGCTGAGGATCCAGAGCTGGACACAGCACCCAGAGGTGCCCCTAGGCTGGGCAGAGGGGCAGCATCCCCTCCGCTGACAGGGCAGAAGGGTGCTGTACCCAAGGACGCTTCTGTGGGCACGGAATGATTCTAAGTGGAACCAGACCAGTCCTCGCATTGGGAGGAAGCCAAGGCGACCAAAGCATCACGTGTCCTTCTCTGGCACACCTCCCCGTGCCAGTTCTGGGTGTTCCAGTCCAGGACAAGGCTACTCAGCTGGATCCATGTGTGCCACAGCCTAGGACAACAGCAAAGCAGGCAAAATTATGGAAGAAAAGGCTTTTTACTTGATTTTGCAGGAAATCTCCTGTTTGTCCTTCTTCTCGAGTCATCTGTGCGTCAACACAACTGGTTTCTAAATGAAGCTGACTCTGAAGGTCTGCTGGGAGGGCTGACACTGGGATGCTCCTTCCAAGCCTGGTGAGAGCACCGAATCAGGCACAGTGGCAGGATCAAACCTGGCATCCTGCTTTTTTATGCTGGCAGGCAAGAGTTGCATCCTATTGTGCTCAGTCTTGGAAAAAGCAACTGATTTCTGCACTATTTGAGAGGACAAAGGATTTTCGAATTATTTAAGACGGGTTTTCTTTATAAGAGGCTACTGACTTGCAGTCTCAAACCCCTTGAATGACTCCATGCTTTCCATTCCAGCTCGGAAGTGTGTCTTACACACCATCTCCGTGGAGCCGCACTCCTGACCAGCACATTTTATATTTGCTGGCAAAAGATTCAGAAAACTCCATCTGGTGAATTCAGCAACATGGGCTGAATAAAAGTAAAGTTGAACTCGATTCAGAATCCTTTGGTTCCCTGTCTGTTGTTCAGAGGCTCCTGGGTTTTGCCAAACTGATGCCATCCGGCAAGTCCCAGCTCTGCCACTGGCAGCAGCGAATCCCCCTCGCCCCCAGCTTCCACGGAAACTTTCAGAAGACTTTGCAGCTTCCGTCTCCCTTGAGATTTTCACTACTTTTCCTTTTAACTCATGGCAGTTAACACTTGTACCTGAAGATGAAATCTTACATGTTTTCAAAACACAAAACAAGAAGTTAGGAATTTTCCGACCCTAACACAGGTGTAACCAGTATTCAACTGGAAAATTATTCTCCAAGAGTTAATGATCCACTGCCATGCCTCTCACACTGACCACTGGGGCTAGCTCTGGGTCTGGTCCTAATCACTCACTTCATTAATGGCTTGAATGGCAGATTAAAAATAATTTAAGTATTGTGGAGGGCTGGAGAGAGGACAAGGAAAGAGATGGAGGTGCAAGCCCTCAGACAGCCTCACGGCAAGGTTACTGCCCCCAAAGAGGCACCCTATCCTATCTTCCTAGGAAATCTTGAATTTAACCCATCCCATCAGCAATACAACACTGTGAGAAGGGGCAAAAAAGAGATGATGCCAGTTTTAATCAGTCTGATGTGGGGTGCAAACCACTGCTTTTCCTGAGGCAGGGAAAGGCTTCTTTGGGATTGCTGCTTCCAAACTTGTAGTGCTGTGGTCTTGAGACAAAAAAAAACAACTAGTGACAGGCTACAGAACAACAGAAATGACAGGAAATTAAGGAATCACCAGGAAATGTTCAAGAACTAGACTGGTTTGGTCCAGCGGGGAAAGAGGAAAACCAGTGCCAAAAAAAGACTGGGAGGAAGGAGGGGGAAGTCATGTTACAAGTCTGGCAAAAACATCCCACCCCTCTTACAGGAGCATCAGTTATTGCTTGTTGTGCATTGCTACTGGGCGGAGGAGAAACAAAAGAAATCTGATTCTCTGAAATGTGAATGTACTTATTTTCTCACAAATCAGGCTGAGCACCTCGCTGCAAACATGTTCTGTTCCTTCTCCTTGGCCAACTGAATCTCAAACACACACCCACAGTCTCCGAGCCTCCCATCTGCTGCTCCTCTTTGCCTTCCAAGAATTTCACCAAGCAACTGTTTTAATATAAGAAACCTCACTCAGCAAAGCATTGCAGCCAGCACTGCATCTTTAGTTCAAAGCCTGGCCTTACACCAGCATCTAGGGTGCCTTCCCAGGAGCTCTGTGGAACGTGGAGATGTCCACAAAGAGGACATAAGACCTGTGGGCCACCTGCACCCCCCTGGAGCAGCAGCTGGGGCCAGGCTGAAGGCAGCAGGGTAGCTCCAAGGGAATCAGATGCCCAGGAGCTGTCAGGCAAACCTAGCCCATGCCAAGACATGACACAGGCAGCGAGTGTGTCTGCTGATTTCTGTCCAGTTTTGTTTGACAAGTGTTGTGACAAGGACTTTGACTTTATACCTATTTGGACAGCACCTAGTATGAGCCCCCCAGCCTCAGCCAAGGTCAGAGAGCTCCTTAAACCCACTATTATGGAAGAATTCCAAAGGGAATCACAAAAACTGTGACAGTCACCATGATTAATTAGCCGGTTTAAGCTGGAATAATCAAGGTATGTCAAGTGGTCATACCATGGTAGTTTTAAAGTTTCTGCACATTTTAAGAAATTTAATTAAATACCTGAGCTTAAACAGTGTTTGATAACAGAATCACATAATAACTGAGGTTGGCAAAGACCTCTGAAGACCCAACCCTTTTGCTCAAGCAGGGTCACCAGGAACATACAAGGGGAGGCTGAGAGATCTGGGAGTGTTCACCCTGGAGAAGAGAAGGCTCAGAGGTATCTCACCAATGTGTTCAAATACTAAACAGAAAACAGAGAAGACAGAACCAGGCTCCTCTCTGTGGTAATAGGACAGGATGAAATGGGCACAAATTGAAGTAAAAGTTCCACTGCACACAGAAATTCATTTTTTTTTTATGGTCAGGGCTGCAGAATCTCTAACCTTGGAAATGGTTGTAACCCACCAGGTCACAGTCCTGGGCACCCTGCTCCTGGTGACCCTGCTTTGAGCAGGGCTTGCATCTCCCTGCCAGCTTCAGCTCTGCTGGGATCCTCCAATAAGTCTCACTAATGTCAGGAGAAACCACATCCACTGCTCTCTCTCTGCAGGTAGTAGGTCCCTGTTTGTCATGGATCATCTGCCTTTGATTCCCCACACTGTAAGCCCAACTTGCTTCCAACAAGTGGGAATTTGGACAGGCACAAAACGACAGCCAACACAGTGACTATGTGCCTTATTGCCAAACAGAATCATGGAATCATAGAATGGTTTGGGTTGGAAGGGACTGTACAGACCATCTCATTCCACCCCTTGCCATGGGCCTTCCACTATCCCAGGCTGCTTCAAGCTCCATCCAACCTGGCCTTAGACACTTCCAGGGATCCAGGGGCAGACACATCTTCTCTGGGCAGCCTGTGCCAGGGCCTCAGCACACTCACACGGAAAAATTTCATCCCAATATCCCATCTATCCCTGCCTTGTGGCAGTGGGAGGCCATTCTCCTTTGTCCCACACACATCTCGCACAACTCAGGACAAGCAGAGAATTAAAACTAGTTCTTCTTAAAAAAGCCCAGTTAAGATACTGCACAAGCATTCCTGCAGCATGGCTGGGTACTCTTATCCAAGCTCGTCTGGACCACACCGAGTCCACTGAAGCATGACTGACACCACCACCTTGGAGCAGAGATTGACTCGGGGAGTTCCCACTGTCCCTCCTCCGGAGGAACCACTCCCAGCCCTTTGGCTCAGCTCCCTCTGGACAGCCCATCTGTTCATTGATTCAGCAAATCCTTCCACGTGAAGGCTTCCTAAATCTCTTCCAGGTTAGTGGGGTTAGTTCAAACCACCAATTTAAGCTGTTTAAGCTCATCCTGCCAATTCTTCCCACAGCCAATTACAGGGTGCTGACACAAGCATGAACCGGGAGACCAGAAACAGGCTAGGAAAGGAACGAGTTGGGCTAAAAGGATGTTTATCTGTAGCTTAAATCCTTGTTTGCTCTACAGGGCTCCCCTCAGCACCGCTATGCTGCTGAAGTGGGCGCTGCTGCAACAGCTCTCCAATCAACAGATCCCAGTGCACCCCGAGTTCAGACAGCAGCAAGGTGGGCATCTCCAGCAGCTCCCACTGGGAAAGAGCAATGCCACCGTCTCAGACGAGGATTTATTTTGAAGGGAACACAGGGAGCAGTTTCCTAGGAGTTGAGGAAGGCGTCTAGCTTTGGAGGTAGGGAGGAAACGTGTGACAAAAAGCCATGAACTCAGGGATGATGGACTTTTTTTACGTCAACAAGGGACTAGGACTTCCCATGGTGCAAAACCCTTCCTGTCTTGATGTAGTACAAACCTGCCTGACCCCCGGCTACACTGTCTGAACCGTTCACTTTTGGGGCAAGGTTATCACAAAAACACCTAAGGAAGTGGGGAAACATCCCCCTCCAGCTGGGCATCCCCTTCACGGGATGATGCCATCCATCCCCTCCATCTCCCAATGGACAGAGCAGGGTGGACTCGGCCCCACAGGACTTGGGCTGAGTCCCCCCAGAACTCATCGCACCTCCCGCCATGGCCACTCCCCCACTGAGGCTGAGTCCCCCCGAACTCATCGCACCTCCCGCCATGGCCACTCCCCCCCTGAGGCTGAGTCCCCGCGAA
>VYZT01056688.1:471459-526749 GCA_013400735.1 Pomatostomus ruficeps | reverse complement strand
AAAAGGGGAAAAAAAAAAAAAAAAGAAGAGAGGAATTGTCTTGTCTTCTTGATTTTCTTGATTGCCCAGAAAACACAAAGTGGGTTTGACCTAAAGACTCAGAAACCAGAAGATAAACAGAAAAGACCCATGTTTTATTATTTGCAGGCCAATGCCATGGTTTATGAAGCCTGATTCATGATCACAGATGGATTGATGTTGGCAGTATTGAACTGTCAGACGGATTCCTTCACAGATGAAGATAAAGAGCCTTGGTTTGCCAAAGGGTGAATGTATTCTTTATGAGACCCAACAGAGATGTAACACAGCACCTTGCTCTTGACAAGGCTGGCCTTTATTTCCTGGGTCTGCACTTAGGACATGCCTGAACTTTCCCATAAGTTTTAGCCCTCATGTGGGGCCAGGATCTACAGTCCTGAATTCAGCTGTTGCTGTTGCAGCAGAGGCACAAAATAACTTCATTGACTTGGACTTTATGTCCCCATTTTTCTAAGCACTTTCATAACTTGCCCACAGACTTGTGTTACAAATGGGCTTTTCAAGCCTGCCCTGTGCAAGGGAAGAGCTGGGAGAGAAGGTACCAGCTTTTCCTAGTGGGAGCTGGAAGGAGCCTGCTGTTTACCTAAACCCCTTTAAACATCTTTATCGAGGCATGAGGGGAAAGTAGAGGGGCATTGCTAGAAACACTTGCAGGGAGCTGGAAATGAGTGGAGCAGTGAAAAAAGGGAAGTGGCATTAGGTGGTGAGAACTTTCAGCTCTGGGTCCAACAGCACAAGGATGTGAAGCTGCTGGAGTGATTCCAGAGGAGGCCATGGAGCTGCTCCAGGGCTGGAGCCCCTCTGGAGCCAGGCTGGGAGAGCTGTGAGTGCTCACCTGGAGGAGGGAAGGCTCCAGGGAGAGTTCAGAGCACCTTCCAGGGCCTGAAGGGGCTACAGGAGAGCTGGAGAGGGACTGGGGACAAGGGCTGGAGGGACAGGAGACAGGGAATGGCTTCCCACTGCCAGAGGGCAGGGTTAGGTTGGACATAGGGCAGAAATTCTTCTTTGTGAGAAGAATTTCCTTTTGTGGTTGGCCCTGGAATGTGATGGCACCGCTTGTGCTTTCTGTGGAGGGTCGGTGGCAGAGGATGTGCAGAGCATCCCT
This sequence comes from Pomatostomus ruficeps, assembly GCA_013400735.1. NCBI lineage: Eukaryota > Metazoa > Chordata > Aves > Passeriformes > Timaliidae > Pomatostomus > Pomatostomus ruficeps. The sequence continues at coordinate 525,605 of VYZT01056688.1, read as the reverse complement.
GCCTTCTGGGCTCCTATATCCCCTGGAGTTCCTGGGTCCTTCAGCAGACTCGTACTCACAATTCCCAGGGGAGGGCACTGAGTGGGAAAATTGTTGTTAGAGCTGGTGAACAACAGATTGTGACCTTCCCTGCAGATGTCCCAGCTCTGTCTCCTGCTCTGCACACCGGGCTGTGCTCTTGGAGGATCACAGGTATTCCTGTGGGGGAAGAGTCAAGGTGGGGTGAAGGCTCACCTGCATTTCACCCCTGGGATTCAGTGTTTCCCACCTTCTTCCCAGAATATACATCATTGCTGCATTAAAGCCTGTATTTCATGTGCTAATGAAGTGTTGCTCTGAGCACCCATGCGAGTTGTGAAGGTGAAGAAGAGGAATGGGTGAAAATCCCCACAAAATCTGGTCTAAGAAACCTGCAGAAATTCACCTCCATAATGAACTGGTGGCCCTGGCTTATTCTGGCCATGGGAGGTGGCCCTGATGAGGGGACACAGCTGCTCAGGGAGGATCCAGTGCTGCCCAGCTTCTCCATGAGGATCTTGGAGAGCAGGAAACTGAGCCCCACGGACAGGCAGCTGGAGCTGGACCACTTCGTAAAGGATCTGGGGAGCAGCAAAACAGGAACCACGTTGTGTGGAGGCCGGGTGGCTTCTCCAGGGATGACTGCATGACCAGGGGCTCTCCAAGCGATGGTTTCATGCCCATCATGCAGAGACAGACGGCAGCAGGGTGGGAGCACTGCTCTCCCTGCTGCTGAGGTGGTGGCAGGAGGGTTTGGGATGGTGGACTGGGGCCGAGGGCGTTTCTGAAGGCTACACTGGTCATTTCAATGGCTTTATGAAGCTGAGGGAATGTCAAGCAGCTGGTGGGGAGACCCGGGTGTCCAGGTGGCGTTTGACGGGGAGAAGGGTGCAGCCGGGCCTTGTTGTGGCGGTGATAGTCCCCATTAGTGTCACCTCTTGGCTCGTAGCCCCCAGGGCGAGGTCCAGCCCGGCAGAGCCTCGACCCGGCTGCAGGGCTGCAGGGGTTAACCCTGCGGCTCCCGCACCACCTCCGCGCCCGCCCTCCCTCCTCCCTCCCGCCGCCGAGGAATTTCCTAAAACACCCCCCCAAAAAGTGGGAATATAACAATAATAATAATAATAAAAAAAAGAAAATACCCACCCTGCGGATCCCCCCTCCCGCTTCCATCTCCGCCTTTAATACCAACAAACAACTCCTCGACTCTCCCTAAAGGAGGCGCCTTTGATCGGAGCGAGACGAGCCCCGCCGGGCACCGGCACCGGCACCCCCGGGCACCGGCGACACCGGCATTGGCTCCGCGGCACCACCGGGCACCCACGGCCCCGGGCACAGGCGCCGCCGGGCACCGACAGCGCTGTCAGCTGCACTGGAGCAGCCCCGGCACCGGCACCTCCGGGCATCGCACCGTCCTGAGAGGCACCCGGCATCGGAACCGAGACCGCGGCACCGCCGGGCACTGGCAGCGGGAGTGAACCCCCAGCACACGCTCCGAGACATCGCCGGGACATCACCGGGACAGCACACCCCCGGGCACCGGGACCGAAGCCCCCGGGCACCGAGCACCGGGCTGCGATGCTTCCCGGGGCGGGTCCCCTCGCCTTCCTCCTCCGCTGCCTCCTGCTCCTCTTCGCCTCCGAGAGCCGAGCCCGGGCTCGTAAGTCTTCCCCGCCCCTGTCCCGGCTGCGCTGCTTCCCTCCGTGCCTCAGTTTCCCCATCACCAGGGTTCCCAGGAATTTGCGGGAGTGCTTTGCGGTCATAGCTGGGCGTACGGGGAGGATTCTGACCGTGGCAGGTGTTGCACCTCCGTGGCTGGGATGTCCCGGGCCATGCAACCAGCCCGGTTCCTGTCCTGCCCTGTTGGGTACATGGCTGTGTCCCCCTCTACCTGCTGCTCTCCCCGCCTGCGGGCTGTACAGCCCCGAGCACGGCACTGCGTGCTGGTGAGAGGGCTGGGCGGCTCCGGGGGCTGGCAGGGGCGTGAGGAAGGTCTGGGACCCCCTGCCCTGGGCTAGAAATGCCAGAGAGCAGGAGGTTGTCTTACAGATCTTCCTCCGCACAGATCCCACCCTGCACGAGCGCATCTCCCCTCCGAGGGTGGACGGGGACAGGAGCAAAGCCTCCCACACCCCGAACAAAGCTGGGGACCTTTGCCCACATCCATCCCTTGTCCATCTCCGCGTTCATCCCTCTGTCTCTCCCACTCTTGCACCCCGCGGGCTGACTGAGACAGAGAAGGTTTGGGATAGAGAAGGGAGGTTTGGCACTTCCCACAAAAAGGCTTGCAGGACTTGGCCAGGGCTGTTCAGGAGCTCGGAGGGCGCTGGACGTGTTAATTGGGGGCAGGAGGTGGGCTTGATTCGGGCAAAGCACTGGGACCCCACCGGTGGGTGCTGAGCACCCCTGCAGCATCGCAAAGCCACCAAAGCTCTGAGCAAATTGGAGCAGGACCTGTTGTGTCCCTGCACTTATTCTTCCCTTTAATCTCCCAGAATCTCAGTGGAGTCCGCCGGTGGCTGTGTCAGGGTGATTTACAACTTGCCTGCTGCCAGCAGTGCATTAGGCACTCAAATAATCATCCTCCTGGAGTGCGGACCCAAAACATGAGCACTGGATTGCTCATCCCGACTGTGGGGTGTGTTGGGGGGGAAAGGCAGGTGGACAGATGGGGCTGTGCAAAGCCCTGGAGAGCAAAATCTGGGTGAATTCAGCTGCTTTTCCTTCCCTGGACTTGTCCAAAGCTGTCAAACCAGCCCACAGCATCTGGTTCTTGAACAAGGGATGTGGGTCTCAGGGCTGAGTGTTCAGGGAGAGTGAAGACAGGAATAAATTAGTTACGAGCAGGCTCATCAGCCAAGGGACCTACAGTGTCGTGGCTAAAAATAGGTGAGAAGCAGAAACGCTCGGGCTTGAAGGCAAGTCAGAAAAGAAGAATTTACCCACAGAAACAGGCTATTTTAGGGGATTTGCACTCCCAGCTGAAAAAAATATCAGAGGCACAGGTTACTGGGACAAATGTGCTGCATTCTGAGTAATTCAGGGGCAATGGTTGAATGCAACGATGTTTTGGCTGGAGGCATTTAAACACCAACATCTCTGGAGAGCATGGGGCTGTGGTTTTCCCCAGGAGCTTGAAAGTTGCTGTTTCAATTCTTTTTAACATGGTTGCTGGAGAAAAGGGGATTCCTGGGATCCCTCTCTCCTGCAAGTTTGGATCTGGCAGGGATGAAGGGACTGGGTGCTCCAGGATGGGAAGGACCCTGATGGAAAGCAAGTGCTACCATGTCCCTGGTAAGGGAGAGGCGAGGGCTGCACACCCCGCTGTAGGTAACGGAGCATTCCCTTGGGAAGGAGTGGGGGGAAGCAGGACCTGTCTGCTGCTTGCAGATTCTCTGAGTGCAGGACTTTGCCTAGCTTCTCCACCCCAGGGAACTCAGAGATGCTTCATGAGGCTGCATTTTCAGAGCTACAGAGTTTTGCAGGCTCCCAAAGTCCCAAGAAGGTATTCCCAGCCCAGAACTGAGCGAGTCGAGTGTGTAGGGATTGATCTGGATGTGAGCAGAGCCTTTAGGATGCCACATGTAAAGGGCCTGGTGTGTTTTAACCAGCCCCTCCTCAGCTAAGTTGCATTTTAAGCCCTTCATAAATACAGGGCTGTCACAGGAGTGCCTGGACTCTGTGTACCAGGCAGTGCTCTTTACGCTTTATTTATGGCTGCTCTTAAACCTTACCAACTGGTTTGCATGAGCTCCCTCCCGCGTGCCCGGCACGGCGCTGGCTGGCAGGTGTGTGACCTCCATGAAAACTCCTGGGGCTGGGAGCCCAGCTCAGACATGCCCTGCTCCAGAGACAACTCTAGAGGTGCCATCTGGGGATGCAGGACCAGGCTTTCCCCCTCAGCCTCGGGATGCAATGACTGAGCCATCAAATTGCTCAGAACACTCTCAGAGGCAGAATCCCAGAATCACACATGGCTGGGGTTGGAAAGGACATCAAAGATTTAGGATGGGTATTGTGGGAAGCTTTCCAGCGACCAGGAAACCCTTACGAGAGGCTGTCACAGAAGCTCTGAGCAGCATCTTCACAAGGTGGTTTAGAGACACCAGTCCACTGTGACAAACTGAATGGTGTGCAGAAACCCCTCCTGGGCTGCATCCCTCACACTGTCAGAAGGGAATGTCTCCTTAGGATGTATCTCAGCAGCTTCAGACACCAGCAACCCATGAGATGCCACCCTATGACTTCTTGACCTGCTCTGGATCCAGTGAGAAGTAAACCCATGTGACTTTTCTCAGTGTGCTGCTGCTGAAGGTGCAATAAATGAGGTGACTGATCAGCATGGGAGCAATTCGCTGCCACAAATGGCTTTTCACTCCAAGGGAATTGGGAACATATCCACAGTTTGACCTCTGAAAATGAAATTACTAGCCTGGCATGGGAAAAAATAGTTCAGAGCCTCCAGCTTTTAAGCCACCTCCTTCCATCCATCCATCCATCCATCCATCCCCATCTTGCTTTTGCCTGAACACGCTGGCACCTGTCACCAAAACCACGGCACTGCACTGCTGAGATGCTGACAAGTGTCTCCTGCTGCCCAGCGCTGCCAGTCAGCTTTAATTTTACCAGCAGGCCCTTTGCAGACATGAATCAGGCTGCTTTCGAGGGCTGGACCCAAACCAGGCCTCCACTTGTGATTAAATGTTTGAAGGAAGCAGCCAACTGGCATGGGAGCCTGCAAGCTGAGTGGGGCTGCGTCACACTGAGGCAACTTGATTTCTTCACCCTCAGCATAATTCATGCGGATGCTACAAGCAAGGAAAGATGAAGTCATTTTCTCATCCTTTTGCAAAACTATGATTTTTTTGTTTGTTTGTTTAGGGTTTTTTTGTTCAGTTGGGTTTTTTTGTGTGTGTGGTTTTTTTTGTTGTTGTATTGTTGCCATCAAAGAGAGGCTCAAGTCTGCTGGCAGGGCTTGGGTTTGAAGAGACCAATAAAGATCTCTGTAGACCCACAGGGCCACCTTTCCTGCTGGCCAGGGGATTTGGCTGTGACAGATCATCACCTGGGATCATCCTGAGGATGGTCATGAGCTGGAGGAGGGGCTGCAGCCCACCCCAGCATATTTGGGTGAATTTTGTCTGGTTGATTGGAGAAATCCATTAAGCAGGTGGAATCTCCAGCTTTGGCAAGGTGAGACAACACCAGCTGGGCCCTCCAAGCTGCTGCTGCTGTGTCCCAAGTGACAGAGTGGAGGGTGGGACGGCTCTTAACATCTTTGGGGTGGTGAATGCCACTGAGTTAATTCTGGGGACCCTCTGCTATTCATCAAGGAGCCCTCCCACCTGCTGGCTCACCCCAGTTCACATAGAGGGAGGTGGGTGTCGTGCCTTGGAAAACAGCCCTCCCCCTCTCCTACGTCCCCAGGGTGCTGCGAGGTTTTAAAAGACCCATAAATGCTTCAGGAACTGTAAACATCTCCACTGCCTTCGAGCAGTGGAATCACCCAAACCGCCTCGAATTCCCCCGATGACATAACCTTTTAAATCACCTTCAGTTTTCAGCGGGGCTGTGAGCACACAAACCACAAAATTGGCATGCAGGCAGGTGTGTGCTTAGAAAGAGTTTGGGTTCTGGGGTGACCCTCTGTGGGTCAGGGCTTTGGCACAGGTCACAGGAGAGTGGAGCAGCACCATGGCTGTTATAGGGTCCAGGTTCCTGCAGGCCCAGCCAGGCTTGGAGCTCGCTCCTGCAGGACCAGGTGATATTTTTGTGGATGTGAACATTAAGGGTGACTGAATCGGGGCTTTGGTCAAAATCCTGAGGGGTTTAGTGGTGATCCTGGCCATGCCTTGTCCCACAGGCTCCTGCTGCAGGCTGGCCTGATCCTGCCAGAGGATTGGTTTGTAACTATGGCTGTGGGGATGAAGGACGTTGATAAGGACCTGCTAAAATATGGGGAGGGCAGAGATCTCCTTCACTGCTTGTGCCAGGCACCACCCCATCCCTGTGCCATGGTGAGGTTAAACCCATGCCAATGGAGGCAGGTCTGGATCATTTCTGGGACAGACACCTCCAGTTTAGGAGCATAGCTGGAAACTGGCTCTTCTCAGCATGACAGGATCAAGAAGGAAGAAAAAACCCCATGTGTTTATGCTTTTGGGGATGAAAAATGGATGAGGTGGATTTGCTGTCCCCCTGAACAGCCCCATAAATGAAAAAGCAGTCACTCAGTCAGACCAGTGCTTAATCAAGCCAGGTAAAGCCAGAGGGCTGAGACCGGTGGGATGGCACAAGCAGCCCAGTTCTGTGTGTCCATGGATCCCCGAGAGAATGAGCTGAAACTCTTAGGGGGAGCAAAAGGTTTTTCCCGGGAATGTGTTTCTACCCATAATTGTTTGGTTTGGGTATTTTTTCCCCTTTCTTCTTGGTTTTTTTTTTTTTTTTGGGGTAACAGTGAAAATGTCTTCTAAATGCAGGGTCTCCCATGTCTATCATCACTTCCAACCATTCTGGTCTCACTGGGGGAAATTCCATCCTGTGTAGCATCACCCTGAAATCACCCGTTCATCTTCCAGACAGCATTTCTGTTTTAGAGTAAAAACTCTATTTTCTGCCTCAAAACCACCCATTCTGTTCCTTTCTTGCAAAGGGAGTCCAGTTTGCTCAGACGAGTTGCCATTTGGGTCAGATGTGTCCCAGTGTAAAAACTGCATTTAAACAAAATAAATTTGGGGGAACAAAATGTGGGTTTGGTGGGTGGGATGTCGCCACCAGCCGCTTGTGTAGAACAGCGTGAGGGCTGTCCTCGCTCTCTTCCCAGAGAGCTCTCCCAGGAATCAGCCCCTTTCCTCATGGACCTTCTCCCGGTTGACTTTCAGGGCCGGACACATTCTGCGACTTCAACGGCAAGAAGTACAGCCCGGGGGAGAGCTGGCATCCATACCTGGAGCCGCAGGGGCTGATGTACTGCATCCGCTGCAGCTGCTCCGAGGCACGTGGGCTGTGGGGACCCTGCTGCTGCTGCTGTTGCTGCTGGGGCTTTGCTTCAGCAGCTTCCAAGCAGATCAGTCCCAGTGTCTCGTTTGACCAGAGAAGCCTTTTCCAGTCCCGTAGTGGTGCTGGATTAATCTCTTCCCTTTGGAAAAAGCTGTGCTTCTGGGGGGTATTGGGTTGACCTTGTGAGGGAGCTGCTGTTGTCCTTGAGGAGACCTTTTGGGACTTAAAGGGAGCTTGTGAAAAAGGTGGAGTTATTTTTTTACACAGGCAGATAATGAGAGGACAAGGGAGTGGTTTTAAACCAGAAGAGGGGAGATTCAGATTAAAATGTCCACAAGAAATTGTTCCCTGTGAGGGTGGGGAGGCCCTGGCACAGGTTGCCCAGAGAAGCTGTGGCTGCCCCTGCACCCCTGGATGTGTTTGAGGCCAGGTTGGAGCAATCTGGGATAATGGAAGCTGTCCCTGCCCATGACAGGAGGTGGAACAAGATCTTTAAGGCTCCTTCATACCTAAATCATGCTGTGATTCCATGATTTTGCCTCTGTAGCGTTGTGGGTGGAGGTGGCTCAGGGCTGCTGTCACAAGACAGGTGGCCTTTGCTGATGAGAGACCCTGAGCTGGCTGGGTTTGAGCCAGGGCTGGAGCCATCCCTGGGGAGTTACCACCAGCACAACTTGTTGTGATAATGCTGTGCTCCTCCTCTTGCAGGGGTGAACCGTGAACTGAATGTTCCCTGTGGACTAAACAAACCACCTCTGTCTCTCCTCAGAACACCAATATCAGGTGCTACCGGATCCAGTGCCCAGCTCTGCTGTGTGCCAGCCCTGTCACAGATCCCCAGCAGTGCTGCCCGCGGTGTCCCGGTAGGTGGACATTCCTCGGGGATGAGGTGACAAGGTGACCCGTGGTCCTACAGGGCAGTACCTCCACTGCTGCCACTGTGGCAACACAACGATGTTGGGTCCTGCCCTGGTCACAGAGCCCTGGCTGCTTTTTCCCTCCAAAAATGTCATTTTGATGGAAAAGGGTTCTCTGCCAGACCACTTTCTCCCCCGTATCCCAAGAGCTTTGTAGGGACAAAACATCAGTTCACACTTCAGGGACAAAACAGGAGCTGGCACTTTATTCTGATCATTTGCCAGCAAAGTGTCTTGGATTTAAAAAAAAAGCTTTTTAACAACTTCCTTCTCTGCACTGGAGACTATCTCAAGTTTTAGCCCCAAAACTTTTCCTACCTTACCACTGCTGATTGCCTCATTTTACCTCAATATATTCATTTTCACCCCCACAGATTACTTCAAGATTTAATCCCAAAACTTTCCCTACCTGAGTGCTGGCAAAGCTAGTCAGAAACCATCAGTGATTTGAGACATTAGGAAGAAAAAAATAGAAAAAACCTCATTAATTTTGATTTTTCACTAATTACCCTCGAGAGAAGCCCTTTTTTACCTGACTCCATCTGAATTCAATGATCATTACAACCAGGGGAGGGAAAACCCCAAGAATTTTGTTAAAAATGTCTACGCTCAGCTCAGTGCAGTTGGGGCAGCCCCGTTCTCCAAAAGTTTTTGGACACTTAATTGCTGACCAGCCATGCAGTGCCCTGGCCACTTTGCGGTGTGTAAAGGGCTCCTGGTCCTGTAGGGGTGGGCTGGTGGGGGGTCTGGGGGCATTGGTGCTGCCTCGGGGCCAGCCAAAGGCTGGCTCCCACCCCACTGCTTTCTTGTCCTCCTTCACAGAGCCGCATTCCCCATCCGGGCTCCGTGCGCCCGCCAGGTCCTGCCAGTACAACGGCACCACGTACCAGCAAGGAGAGATGTTCAGCACCAGTGAGCTCTTCCCGGGCCGCCAGCCCAACCAGTGTGTGCAGTGCAGCTGCTCCGTAAGCCACCATGGCAGCTTGGGAACGGGGCTCTCTCCTGCACCCCAGAGAGGTCTCGCCAGCTCACAAATCCCAGGAGGGCCTGGCAGTCCCAGCCCGTGGGGGGTGGTTTCTCTCTGGGGTTGGGTTATTGGTGTACATTTATCAGAGATCGCCTGGGCCAGGTCTGGGTAGGACACACTGGGGCAACTTGGGACAGCCCTGTCCTCATGGAGTGTCCCAGTGCTCAGAGGCTGTGGCCAGCAGTATCCAGTCATCCCACCTGCCCCACAGAGGCTTTGTGTGGCTGATGCTCAGTGCAGAGCACAGCCAGGAGCCTGGGGGAGCTCAGTGTGCCTGCAAAGGCAGCAGGACACAAGGGGACAGCTCTTGGGATTCAGATGTTCCCCAAATCTATGGGATCTATAGATTCAGAAAACGGCTCAGGTTGGAAGGGACCTTAAAGCTTTCCTGGTTCCATCCCCTGCCATGGACAGAGACACCTTCCATCAGATCAGGTTGCCCCAAGCCCTGTCCTTTGTAGCCTGGCCAGGATGTCCTCAGTGTGCATCCCAGTGATGCCCCTCCACCATCCATTGCCTGCTCTGTCGCGATGTTCCTTCTCCATGAGCGTCCAGGTATGGCTTTCACCACTCCTCACTCACAGCCCAAAGATGGGGCCAGGCTCCACCGCTCTGTGCTCTGCTTGCAGCAAATGGCGGGACGAAGTTTGGGCAGAAAATAAAAAAGGGGCAAAAGAGCCCAAACCAGCTTCCTCTGTCATGCCAAAAGCACACACACACAGGGGTTACATCAGCTGATGCTGGACAGGGAAGTACTCGTGGTACTGGAATAGCTGATCTGAGCCTCTGGGGCACACACATCTCAGAGCTGAGTGGGAAAAGGAATAATTGATGTAGAAATCATGCGGCTTTTGAGGCTGGTTCCTATCTGAGGGACCCCAGCTGGGTAGTGGGAAGTACTGGGAATGAGTCCTCAAATCCAACTGCCTGTGCTCACCTGTCACTGTCCCCAGGAGCCCGTGGAGCTCCTGTTCCTCTCGGCTGTCCCTCAGGCTCTGTTTATTTGTCAGGGTAATGCCTTGGACACGAAGGGGAAAATAAAGGGCTGGCTGTGGAGCCTTCAGTGGGGGGATCTCCCCAGTCTGTGTCTGATGTTGTCAGCTGCTAGAACAGCTGCATGAACAGCTGGTCTCACCCTCTTTGAAAACTGCCCCAAGATCAGAGCCTCTGGGATAAAATCCTGCTTTTTATGGCACTGGCTCTTTCCTGCCTGGGGCAGGTCATTGCTGTGAGCTGCTGGTCAGAAGGACTAGGAAGGAAGAGACAGGTCTGGACTCCACGAGCTGGAGAGCAGGATTTGGTAGGCAGTGACTTCCGCCAGAACCTGTCACCCACCAAACTTCCTTCATCTTCTTCACATTCCTCGCACAGTGGTTTGGCTTCCCGATGGGAGAAGAAGCAGCTGTGGTTTGGTTTTCTAAGGATATCCTTAGCTGACCTCCTGGTTTTGGTTGACTGGGAGCTTGTGGACACCCCAGAGAAAATTGCTGCCTGGAGAAGACGACCTTGCTGTCGAGGTCTGGCTGCTGAACATCCTTTTTTACCCTTTGGCAAAGCAGCAAAAATTTTTTCCTGCAACAAACCAGTGCAAATTGCTGACTGAGGTGGGACTGGGATGCACTAAGGTCAAGGCTGGCCTCGACCTGTGCTTTTCAGCTTGAATCACTGCAGCAATGATATTTTCCCAAGTATCCACTCAGGTCTATCCCTGAATGTCTGTGTGCTTGGCTCTGGTGTTATTGGATAAATCAAGACAGAGGGAGGGCAGAGGTTCGGTGTGGACCTGAGTCTGGGTTGAGAATCATGCTTCCCATTTCCACCTGTCTGCTGCGGGTCCTTTTCCTGGCAGATGTCACAGAAAATCTTCTTGTGTCCTTTCAATCTGGGGGTTGTTCTGCAGAGTTTAAAGGTGTGGTGGCTGTTTCAGGGCTGGCAGCCATCTCATCCTCACAGGGAGCAGTTCCTTTCCAATGATTTATGGTAAATCTGCAGTTTGAAGTGCTGGCAGCCCTGCATGGGGGACATACAGCTCCTTATAACCCTGAGAATATTTTTTTTCCTCCTGCCCTCCTAGGAAGGCCAGATTTACTGTGGCTTGGTGACCTGCCCCGAGCTGCTGTGTTCCTTTCCCTTAACAGTGCCGGATTCCTGCTGCCAGGTCTGCAAAGGTAATGAGACTGGGACTGAGGGCTGGGAGACTCCAGCTGGGTGACACCTGACAGCAGGAGCCATTTCAAGCCGCTTTAGTAGGATTTTGGAAGCCTGGGCTGTGAATCAGGCCACTTGTTATCTCTTGGTTGCACCAGGAAGCAAAAGCTGAGGGTTTGGGTTTTCCTTGGATAATAGGAATTGCATGTGCAAAGCTCCTGTCTCTCCAGACTCCCAGCACCTGGAGGAGAGCTGCGTTCAGCCACAGAGAGAGCAAATTTCCCTTCAGCCCCTCAGCACCTCCCAGGACAGTGTTTTTCCCTTGCAGATGGCTCCTTTGAGAAGTCCACGGAAGAGGAACCCCTGCAGTTAAACAGAGGTGTTGTACGTGACATTTGCGTTTTAAAACTCCGCTCCTTGCTTCCAGCACAGCCCCCTGAACAGCTCTCAGAATGCCCTTGCGCATTGTCCTCCACAAAGAAATCCCCCCCAGCAGCACTAGGAGGACACTCAGATCCCTGCACAGCTGAACCATGGACACCTGATCTGCAGGTGCCAAGGAATTGAATCTAGCTGAGAGATATCAGCCTGGGAGAGACCTCAGGCCACCAGAGACAGACTTCTCCTCAGCCTCTGAAGCATCTGAGGGACATGGTTTAGTGGTAGGCCTGGCAGTGTCAGGTAAAGGGTCAGACTCGGGGACCTTAGAGATCTTTTCCAACCTAAATGATTCTGAATCTGTGATTCTATGACATCTTTGGAGGAGGAAAAGACCTGCAGGGACTGGAAATCTGGGACACTCCTCCTCCTTGTTGGCCACTGTCCACCAGGTTAAACAGCTGAAGGACATTGTCAAAGCAGACCCAGAGGTGGCCAACAGCCAGCCCTGACCCTTGTCCATAGAGTCAGATCCCCAGATCTCTCCGGGGAGGGTTTATCCTTCAGGAGAAAGTGTCTCCTCTCCCCTTGGGCTTGAAGGTGTCCTGCCTCCCACTGAGAGGGCAGTGCTGGAGCTGGCCACCCCTCCGCCTTCCCCAGGCTGTTTGTATCAGCAGCCCCAGCAAGGAAAAAGTGACTCCTTGGCTGCCGAGGGTTCCTTCACGGGGACATTTTGGAGCTGGGCAGCCCATGCCAGGTCTGTGGGATTAAGTCACTTAGCTCCTGGCTCTGCCCTTTTCCATACTGCTCTACCACCTATAAAACCTCCAAAATAGACACAAGGGGACCCTTTGTGCTGCGTGTCTTGTCCCAGCACTCTGCTCTTGGAAGCCTGGGATGTTCCTGGGATGTTCCTGGGATTTCAGTCCTTCTGGCTGGCAGCCCCATGCCAGCTCTCGTGGTGTCTACCAGGTGAGAGAGCAGGATATGGCCCATCCTCACCTTCATGATCCTGTCTGAGCCACACAGATGGCAGTCCTCATTTTCCCACCCAGGAAAGGCCAGCCCGTTTCCCTGTGTGTGTGTTATGGATGTAGGACCTCACAGGTTTCTCTGAGGGCATTGGGTTGAGCTTGAGTAGGGAAAGGTGCTGCCTCAGTGAGGGTGACTCACACGAGGAGGACACCAGTGTGGGGCACTGACACCAACTGGGGCACCAGGAGCACTTGAGGGAGCTGGGAAAGGGGTTCAGGCTGGAGAAAAGGAGGCTCAGGGGGAACCCTCTGTGTCTCCACAGGAGGGGGCAGCCGGGTTGGGATCGGGCTCTGCTCCCAGGGAACAGGGACAGGAGGTGAGGGAACAGCCCCAAGTTGTGCCAGGGGAGGCTCAGGTTGGATATTAGGGATACTTCTTCCCCAAAAGGGTTGTCCAGCCCAGGGCAGTGCTGAGTCCCTATCCCTGCAGGGATTTAAAGCCATGTGGATGTCGTACTTGCGGACAGGGGTTAGTGGTGGCCTTGGCAGCGCTGAGGGAATGGTTGGGCTCCGTGATCTCAGGGGAATTTTCAACCTAAATATTTCTGTGATTTATATGGGTCATTGCTTATCCCCGTGGTCTCTGCACCATCCACTCCTGATGGAAGGTGTGCAGGACACTGCATGGCTTTTTCCAGCATGCTTTGGAGTAAGAACAACTCAGCTGCCTGAGCCTGAACCCCTTCTTTTCTCTGGCTGCTCACAGAGACACTCACAAGACCAGTGCCTGGGAGAGGTGATAGGCAGGAAGCCACCCGGAGCCACCGTGTCCACTGTTCTCAGTTCTTCCCTGGAGTTAATTCCCAGAAGCTTCAAACCCAAGAGAGCAGGTGGCACCACCGTGAAGATCGTCTTGAAAGAGAAGCACAAGAAAGGTAAGGGATGGGGAGGCCAGGCAGTCTGCATGTGGCTTAAAGTGGCTTCTCCGGAACTCGGAACTCTTCAGGGAGTCTGATTCAGCAGCAAGTTCCTGCCAGCAGGTCCCACTTCCCACTCTTCCACAGCCAGCCTCAGCTAGGTATCTCAGTCCTCCTGACTGCATGAATCTACCCCTTTCCAAAGTGGGTTGGAGGAAGATTGGTCCTTGGAATGTTTTGGAGGTCTGGGACTTGGGAAGGAAGGAGCTCATCTGGAAGGTTCCACATGGACCTTCCAGGACAGTGCCACAGAAGGATAGGATATTCCTCCTTGTACCTATGTGCAAATGCTGACCCAGTGCTGTCCCAGGGGTTCCTTCCAGAGCAGAGATTAGGAAAGTGAGATGAGGAGACAAGCCCCTGGATCCAAAGTGGGAATAAGAGGTCCTTTCTCCTCTTGATGGCTCTCCCAGCACTGTGCCTCCAGGAGGGCTCTTTCCAGTCCTTGAAGATGAAGCCCTGGAGGAAATTTTGGGACCTCCAGAAATTGCCATGGAGGAGTCAGCAGGTGGCACTCTTCACTGTGCTTCATTCCTGCGACAGCCTCGGAGGGACCCTGGGCTTCCAGAGGTTGGGAGGCAGGTGAGGTCCTGCCCAACCTTGCGCCTGTCCCCACCAGGGTGGTCAAACCCAGCAGAGCCATCTCCTGGCGCCTGCTCCCTCTGTCCCATGGCACCTGCTGGGTGTGGTGGCTGTGACATCCTAGTGCCCGCTGCTGCCAAGGACCTGGATCCTCGGCACAGTGGGACCACCTGTATCTGAGGTGCCAAAAAGCAGTGAATCCATTGAGCCTTGGGTTTACAGAGAGGAAGAGGATTTATCTCCACGAGCAGCTCTTTTCTCTCTCTCCCACAGCTTGTGTTTACAACGGGAAGACCTACTCTCACGGGGAAGTGTGGCACCCTGTCTTCCGGCTCTACGGCCTCCTGCCCTGCATCCTCTGCACCTGCAGGGACGGTGTCCAGGACTGCCAGAAGATCACGTGTCCCAAGGAGTATCCGTGCGAACATCCAGAAAAAGTAGACGGGAAGTGCTGTAAAATGTGTCCAGGTAGGTGGGATCCCACACGCTCCTGCAGTTGCCTTCCAGTTCCTCCCTTAGCTTTGGTTTAAAGCCTCAGGCTGACAGATGTGTTGGGATTCCCATTGCTGGTGGCTAGAATCCACACCAGACAAGGTTTGTTGGAATTGGAACCCTCCATCTCTGGAAGTGGAGGTTGAACACACAGATTTTGGGTTGTTCCAGGTAGAACTGGGCTGGGGCTGGGACATGGAAAGGGGCTGGAGCCCCAGGAGCAGCTGAGGAAGCTGGGAAAGGGGCTCAGCCTGGAGCAAAGGAGGCTCAGGGGGGCTCTTCTGGCTCTACACAACTCCCTGACAGGAGGGGGCAGCCGAGGGGGTCGGGCTCTGCTCCCAGGGAACAGGGACAGGAGGAGAGGGAACGGCCTCAGGCTGGGCCAGGGGAGGCTCAGGTTGGATATTAAAGTGGTTTCTTCCCCAAAAAGGCTGTCCAGCCCTGGCACAGCTGCCCAGGGCAGTTGTGAATCCCCATCCTTAGAGGGATTTAAAGCCCTGCAGATGTGGCACCTGGGGACATGGGCCAGCAGTGCCTTGGCAGCTCTGGGGGAACAGTTGGACTTGATGATCTCAAAGATCTTTTCCAAATGTAATGATTCTGTGATTCCATGGTGGAGAAGACCGCTTTTCCTTTCCTGTTCCGTGTGTTTTGGGTCTCTCAGCTCCTTGGACTTTGGAAAGCTGTTTGCCTTAAACCACAGACCTGGCAAAGATGTGGCAGAGCATGACATCTCCTGTTCCCACTGGAGAATGTTTTGTGGGTTATACCTCTCTGTACTAACATTTACCAGGAGATGTTCAGCTGATGGACTACCCACTGCTTCCCCCGGGAGACCAAAGGTACCTGAGTGTCTTTGAGCTTGGCTGCAGGTGCAGCAGGTTCTGCGTGATCCCCTCTGGTCAGCATCTTCAAGGGGTTTCTGCGCAGGGGTCTCACCCAGGAGAAGGAGCAAAGAGCACTGCCGTGTCTTGGAATGGCTGCAAAGTCATTTGAGCTGAGATTTTCAAGGTTTTCCAGCCTCTGAGCAGAGGGGTTCTGGGATGGCCTCCCCAGGGGAGTGAAGGGCAGAAGCTCAGCTTGTTTTAATAAGGTTTTTGATATGTTTATGAGCAGGATTTATGATGTGGTGCCTGGTGGGAATGGGATGTGATGACTGAGCAGAGCCCTTTCAGTCTTGCATTCCCACCATAGTGGGTCTCTCTGGTTTAAAGCCGACAACTTTCCCTGCTTGGATCTCTTGTCGGCTGTTCAGACTTTATTTTATTTCCAATTAAACACCCTGATGCAGCCAAAATGAGTTTGTTCTTGCTCTCCAGTTCTCACAGATAGCGATCACACACACACACGCTGCTTGGCCAAGTTGCATCCTTGCCCTCTCCTTCACTGTGTGGAGGCTTTGCCCAGCTTTGTCTTCCAGGCGCTTTCTGGGACTGTCCTTCTCTTTCTCCTCCGTACCCAGTAACCTGGAGAGGAACACAAAGTGATTTTGCTAAAGGGACCTTGATCCCAGGAATTGCTGCAATGAGTGGTTTGGATGGGGGGAACACTGCTGTGGGCAGAGCTGGTGACCACGACCTCTGTGTGCCTCCCTGCTCCTCCTCCCCGATGCTGTGGGCAATCCTGGGTTGTTAAATTCTTGTTGAATTCCAGGGGTTCCTTTCCTGCTGTGAAGGTGAGGCTTTAATCACAGACTCCACAATCTTAAAGGGCTTTTCCAGTTTTAACAATTCCACGCTTCCCTGAACACCCTGGAGCAGGTGAAATTTAAGGCTCTGGGACAGAGGTTTCCCTGCTCCCTGACCCTGCAGTGGGATGGATGAGGGTGCTGGGCTGGGCTCATCTGCTTCTGCCTAACGCTGAGCCTGCAGAACTGAGCACCTGTCCTCTGGATGCTGAAAAGCTTTGCTTTCTTTTAAACCGGGATTGACATCCCCTCTCAGAGAAGAAGAGCTCAGGAGCACCCCAGAAAGCCTGGGGGAGAGCAGAATCAGGCCTAAAATAACTGTCTTACTAAAATAAGCCCGAGGCATCTATTTATAGCCAAACTTTCTTTCGAGTAGTGTAAAAAGCTTCAGCATCCAAACTGTCAGGGAGAACAAGGCTAAATTCAGCAGAGCCAGGCTCCTCTGCGTTCCAAGGACCACAACCAAAGGCAATAAATCTCCTGCCAAAACCATGGGGGATTCTTAATTACTCCAGATACATTAAAAAAAAAAAAAACCAGGGGAAAATTAGCAGCTCTTCTTTACCAGGAATGCTGAAGAAGTCACGTAGGAGCCCGTGTGGATGTCCCTGTGGTGATGGCCTGTGTGGGAAAGGTGCTGGGGCTGGTGCTGAGCCCACCTGTGGGGCTGGGCTGGGCACGCTGCCCAGGCAGCCCAGGCTGCTCTGCTCTGGGCTCATCCCTTTGCTCCCGTGGTGTTCCTCCTCTGGTGGGAGTGGGATGGGAGGTGAGGAATCCAGTCCATGCTTTGCTGCGATGGTGGCATCAAGGTCCCTGCAGAGAGTATGGGGGGTCCAGATGGACAAAATCCCCCTTCCCCATTCCTGCTGGCATAGAGGCTGCCAGGGTCAGAGGGAATGAGAAACATGAGGAAGTCCACAGGTCCTTTATGAACCTCTCCTTTGCTGCTGGCCCTGGTGCTGGGGGTCGGATCGTGGGACAGACACAACTGCACCACATGGCACCAAGGAGACGCCTTTGCCATGACCTGGGTGCTGAGATGGTCCTTCCTGCCCCTATTTAATGAACTCTGTCCTTGTTTTTGCCCAGAAACCGGAGTCAAACCCACGGAAGAAATTGCCACCCCCCGGTGTGGCAAGAGCCCCAGCCAGGTCCTGGTGTACACGTTCATGCCGCCGCGCTCGGAGGCCTCCAAGGAGATCCTCAGGACCATGGCGATCGAGAAGGAGCTGGCAGAAGAGGTGGAAATCTACAACTGGAAGCTGATTAAAGGTGAGCACCATTATGAAAGCAGCCAGCAGAGCAGGAGGTGTGTGTGGAAACCTGATGCTTTCCAAGCTTTGTTCGGTTTTTCTGGCTTTCCTAGAGGTGCTCCACCCCTTGTGTGGTGAATCAAAACCTGCTGACAGTGGGCTGGCTTTTCTGACTCTGCCATTTCACACTCTTTTTCTGCATTCCATGCAGACCAGGGGCTGGAAGCCACTTTTGGCCCCACTGTACCTCACCACGAGCTGCAACACCATCTGGAGGCACAGCACATGGACGAGCAAGACAAGGGCCTTGGGGCTGCTCCTCCAAACCTCCCTGCTCTCATGCTAAATGCACATGGAAAACAAACAAAAAAAATTCTTCTGATCACTCCGTGGTTTTGCTTTTGCTCTTTTTTCATACCCCAGTCCACCTACAGCTTGAAAGCTGCTGCAGGGGTGCCTACAAGGGGGATGAATTGTCCACAGCCCACTTTACGGATGGGTGGATTTGGCTGCTCCTGTTGGTGTGTCCTCCAGAGGTCACAGCACAGCAAATATGCTGTCCAATGGCACCAGTCTCCTGCTCTGTCCCCACACCTTCAACCTGGCTCTTATGGACCAGAGGAGTCCAGGGGCACCTGGTCCAGTGGATATTTGTGCTCTTGGGCACAGGGAAGCATCCCAGTGCCCCAAGGTAAGTTTCCTTTGGGAGCACTCTACCCCAAAAAACTTGAAGTTGTACCTTTTTTATGCATACAGTGACCCTGGGCATGTGTCTGCTGGACATATGTAGCCAGGTGTTCAGGTCTCCTGGTGTTTCAGATCACTCCCCAGGGAGACCTCAGCCAGCTGCTGAGGCTGGGTACACATGGACAGCAACCCTAGAAATTAACTCCAGAGACAGAACCCTGGTTGCCACCATGTTTCCATCCAGCCCCTGCCATCCTCCGTGCTCCATGGTGCCCCCCTGCCTGAGCTCCCCCGCCTCAGCAGGGCCTCCCTCACAATGGCACCTTGTAGCTGAGGACAGCTCTGAGACTGCGCTGTCCGGGCCCCGCCGCTTCCTCCCCTCGCTCCTTGGCACGGGGCAGCACCCAAACCTCCTCAGCACCTTCTGAGGCCAAAAGCTTCGTGTCTGCATGGAGCTCCCCAGCCCTGCCAGCCAGGGACAGGGGAGGCCCTTGTCCCTGAGGCCAACACAGCTCTTTTGCTTGGCAGAGTGAAGTGTTATTATTGGGCAAGAGCATGAGCTCACTCGCATATGGATTCCACCTCTCCATGGTCCATCACTCTACCAACAGAGCAGCGTGTGTGGAGTAAAGAGGCTGCAAGTCACACCTGGATCTCGTCCATCTGCCTTTGTATGGGCTCATGATACCTATGTGACCTCATCTATTTCTGGTTTCCTCCATGGAGCAGGAGCTGGGAGAAGAAACCAGCACCAACTCCCAGCCAAAAGCTGGCTGATGGCACATGACCGGCCTCCAGAAGGCTTGTGCAGGCCTTTTTAGGGGTCTGAACATCACCAGGAGTTTTGAAAAGTGACCTTCTGATGGTTTTGACCTGTTGTCCTCTCGCTGCGGGGCCCATTATAAAGTCCATCCCCATCTTTCTTACAAACCCCCTTTAAAGCACCAGGAAAGGTGGCAGGTGCCTGAGAGCCCCAGCAGCTCGCTCCATCTCACCCCAAACACTGCCAGCAATGCTCCTGCCTGTGGGATGGGATGTGCCTGTCAGGAAATGGCACTGCCCTGTGCCAGCTCCATCCATCCTGCCTCTCCACTGGGGAATTGTTCTTATCTTGTACTCTCTGGTTCCTGCTGGAGCACGGCCAGCATTCCTGCACTACTCCCCAGCTCCTGGCATGTGTCAGGAACCACCATCCCAGGGGCCAAAGGTCTCAGCCAGCTCTCTGAGAGCTCTTGGGGGAGCATTATCTAGGTCGGCTGATTAAGAGATGTTTATCTCTCGCCGCTCTTGTTTAAAATGCCCTCTTGGTTGCTAATGTGCTGGAAAGTGCTTCCTCAGCCCCGGGGACTGTAAGCATACCCTCCTGCTCCTTTCTAAGTATAGACCAGAAGGATTTATTGAACACTTGTGCCTTTCTTGCGTCAATAACAGTTTTATTATCTCCATCCAGTCTCTTCTTTTGTTACTGGTAGGACTTCTTTACCCAACCCACTGAAAGGACTAATTAATAGTCCAAATACCCATCCGTTTCTCTCTATGCCTTTGACTTCCTGTACTAATTTTCCACAGCTGATAACATCTCATTTATATGGATCGTGAGGCAGTTCCCTTTCATTACATACCCTTTTTATGTGTAATTGCTGCTGGGAATCAGGCAAAGTCTCTTAACCAAATAAGGGGGACCACATTGCCTCTCACATCTGCTGGCAGCAAGAGGCTGGATGCTCTGGGAGCCCGAGTGAGAGGTGGGGAAGGATATTCTAGGCATACCTGCCTGGTTTGCCAAGCCTTGCTGGAGAACAGGAATATCATAACCCCCAAGCCCACAGGAAGGTCACTTCCATTGCTAAATGCACATTCTGGTTTGCCTGGGTCAAACATCTGAGTCAGGCACCTCCACTAAGGGGACAATGCTGGCAGGGGCAGAAATGTCAATCTCTGCTGAGGTCATTTGTGTTTTTTCCTGTCCTGGAGGAATTTCAGTGTTGGTGATGAAGAGATAGAAAACTTTGGTCCTTGGCTGCTTCTAGGAAAGGAAATCTTCTGAGCATGGAGGGGTCTCTGCAGTCGGGGAGCATCCAAGGATCCCAGCATTGCCTTGCTCTCACCTTTATTTCTTTTATGGTTTTAGGAACTCCTCCAGGGCAAGATGCTTTCTGGAGCAACAAAACCCTATTGCTTTCACCTGCTTCGTGGTGAAACATCCTGATTTAACAAGCAGTGACTGTTTTCCTAGAACCATAGAATCTTAGAAAGGTTTGGGTTGGAAGGGAGTTTAAGCCCATCCCATTCCACACCCCTCCTCTGGGACGGGACACCTTCCATTGGACCAGGTTGCTTCAACCTGGCCTTGGACACTTCCAGGGGTGGGGCAGCCACAGCTTCTCTGGGCACCCTGTGCCAGGGCCTCACCACCCTCACAGGGAGGAATTTTCTCCTAATATCTAATCTGATACTTAAATGAGATGTCTCCTGGCCTTGGCC
The DNA here is from genome assembly GCA_013400735.1 of Pomatostomus ruficeps. NCBI lineage: Eukaryota > Metazoa > Chordata > Aves > Passeriformes > Timaliidae > Pomatostomus > Pomatostomus ruficeps. Next base: position 504,985 of record VYZT01056688.1, on the reverse strand, counting down.
AGCCCTGGATTCATTCCCAGCTCCCACCAGGCTTTGGCAGCAGGTCCTGCCCGAAAGTAGGACCCTGGGGCATCCAGGGCAGACGGTGTCAGGAGGGGACAGAGAATCCAAACCCGTGTGAGCCTTGAATTGGGCACTGCAGAATCTGATGCCCTGTGTCCCCCTCTGCAGGAATATTCCATCTGATCCAGACCAAGAAGATCAGCAAACAAGAATTCAAGCAGGAAGCACAAAACTTCAGGCTGATCACTAGGACAAATGAAGGTAGGGAGAGAAAAATCCCATTTCCTCACTCCTCCAGCACTCCCTGCCCCGAACAACCTCCTGATTTCCTGTTCTGCTCCAGCTGTTCCCAAAGGGCTGCGTAAATCCCGGCACAGTGTGGGGAGCTGAACTGTGGGGGAAAAGCTTGTGCAAGTGTAACTGGCTTGGGGCTGACCTGTGCTCACACCCACATGCAACACTCCTGGTCAGCAGCCACATTTTCACTTCATGGTGTTGGAAAGGGCAGCCAGCTTTCTAAAAGTGGATGTGCTCTTGTGAAATCCAGAGGTTTCGTCTCTCCGGAGCCCATAAAACCATTTGATTTCTATATCTAATCCATCTGGTGTTACTGGGAGCATGGGAGGGGGAGAAAAAGAAATGATGCAAGGGATTAGCAAAAAATCAAGCTGTTGAAATATTTTTTAAAAATCATTCTGGATGTTCCGGGATGTGCGTAAGCATGACAAAGAGCAGGAACGCCAAGGCATGTGCCGGGTGTGCCTGTATGGAGTGAAAGGAGAGGGATTGGGACACTCTGTCCCAGTTTGGGGGTGTTTTTGCCGCTCCACATTTGATTTGCTGGGAATCTGCAGCTCTCTGGGGGAGTCAGAGGGATTCCTTCTTCTTCCGCAGCAGGATTTCCCCCTACCATTGGTTGCTAAATGAAGACCCAAGGCTGAGGGAACAGCAGAAAAATGAATATAAATGGGGGGGTTTTGAGCAACTCACCCCAAACAAATGGGGCTGGCAGAAGGGAGGAGAGAACCATACCAGTCCACTGCCTATGAAACTGAAATTTCGGCTTTCAGAGGTTGAGACAGAGGACAAGCAAAATGCTGATGAGCTGCTCTGACCACAGCTGGTGTTGCAGGCAGACTTCTCCCACAGCGAGGTTGTTGTGGATCCTCCAGTGCCAAGGGGGGAATTGTGCTTTCCTGCTCCAAGGTTGTTGCTAATCTGTGTCTGTCTTTGCTCATCCAGGTCACTGGAACATCTTCCGAGCCCAGACGTCAGAGCTGAGGATGACAGAAAGCCCAGAGAAGGAAACAAAAAACTTGTAAAGCAAAGAACTTTCCTGTAACTAATGATTTATCTACACACAGACACACATACACATATATCTGAACCCCAGAGCTACATTATTAAATAGACTGGCACTGCAATACAGGTTACACAGGTGGAAATTCCAAGAGCTCCAGAGAACGATCCCAATCCATCTGCTTTGAAGCCGCAGCCGTGTAGGTGCCTCTCTCCAGTGGGAGAGCACAGGAGCGTGGCCGTCACCTCCCGCCATCCCAGAGATGTTGGATGAGCAGAAGGAGGAGGAGGAGATGGCGGAGGGGCCAGACCTGGTGCGACACGAGGAGGTGGGATCCGTCCTGGACACCCCGGCATTCCTGAGGAGCACCAGGAGTGAGCAGCAGAGCGGAACATGACCCTGCTTTCTACCAGCTGCCGGGGAAAAGATGACCTGCAAAGAAAGAAAAATCATCCCTCCTTCTTTTCTGGAGCCCCTAGGATCTGCAAAGGGGCTTCTTTGGCTGAATGCCCTCCGAAAGGTGTTTTTTGAAAAATCTCCTCTCTTCCAGCTGGGATGATTCTTTTCCCTTCTTTGCAGGTCACTTGAAAATGTAAGTTTTGGGAGGACCCACCTGCTGGCAGGGCCTGAGACCCTGAACACCGCACTAAGGTCGCTATGAAGCATTTATTGTGCTATATATTTATATCTATCCTATATAATATCTACTGGGCTGTATTCACAGGAGTGGCATCTCCCAAAGGGCGAGCAGGATCATTTCTGCAGCGTGGGGAGGTGGGTGTGCAGTAGCATCACCTTCCCCCTGTCTGGAAATAGCTTTGGGGGATTTTCAGGCTGTTTTGGTACATGTATTTATCCTCGGATTCTTGTTTTATTCTGTTTTGATAAATCTATTTATTTGGAGGTCCAACTCTGTCTGACAAATCTGATTAAAACCTCTTCTTGATTCAGCTTCCCGTGCTGGTTCTCCTTTCCCTGTAGGGTCTGTGTAAGGGCTCGGGGGGCCCTGCTGGGGTCTGGCTCCTTTGCACTCATGAAGGGTTGGGATGCAGGATCGAGGCATGCAGAGAGATCCCACGGATGCTTTGCTCATTCACAAGGGATCACCCCTTCCTGTTTGCTCATGGATTTGGGCTGAAAACAGAGCTTGGGACTTGGGCCCTGAGACGGCCCTACTCACCAAGGCCACACAACAGGGCTGAGCTGGCTGCGTTTATCTGGGAAGAAATCCCAGGGAGGCTTTGGGCATGAGAGGTGCCCCCCACGGTGTGAGGCGAAGGGAGAGGGGTGAAGCCACCTCCTCACCCCGTGGCCGCCCGCATGGCCGTAGCTGCGTGCAGGCAGGGAGGATGCTGCCAGTCCTGGGGCAGAGCCTGACCCCACACTTGTCAGCCTAATTAACTGGCCCCTGTATGATCTAATTGGAGCTGAGCCCAGGGCCAATTTGTGCTCATTTGCCAGAAGTGGCAGGCACTTGGAATGAAGTTGCCCCAGTGGGTTCACAGGGAAGGCTGGGAGAAAACCAGCACAAGTTCTGCACTGCCTGGCCCAGGTGAGGTTTCCTTCAGGTATCTACAGATTGCTGAGCCCATCCAGGCTGTCCTGGGACCATGGACACTAAGCCCAGACACAGACAAACCTCTCGGGTGCAACCCAGCTGAGTGCCTTACACACAGAACTCCTCTGCCCTGTCCGGGAGGGTGGTGGATGCTGCTGGATGCTCTGTGGCCAGGAGAAACCCTTTGGTGAGCAGTGCTCGGTCTCTTCTCCCAGGGAACAAGTGACAGGACAAGAGGAAACGCCCTCAAGTTGCACCAGAGGAGGTTTAGGTTGGATATTAGGGGAAATTCCTTCCCCAAAAGGACTGTCCAGCCCTGACACAGCTGCCCAGGGCAGCGGTGGAGTCCCCATCCTTGGAAGGGTTTAAAGCTGTGTGGAGGTGGCACCTGGTGGGGGGACATGGGACAGTGGTGGCATTGTCAGGGCTGGAGGAACAGTTGGACTGAATGGACTCAGAGGGCTTTCCCAGCCTGAACAATCCAGAGATTCTGTGATCCTATGAATGTGGTCCCTGGCAACCCTCCATTTCCCCCAGAACTGTAAGGACCGTCCCGTCGGAGCTCTGGGGACCCGCACAAGCTCTGTCACAGCACTGCTGGTGACACGGAGCTGTGACGGGGCAGAGGGACAGGCTGCGGGCTGGCTGGAGCTGCAGGCACGGAGCAATCCCTGCAGTGGTGTCAGTGATTCCCAGTGATGCTCAGCCCTCCAGGGAGCCTCATGCACCTCCGAGAGGCCGCTCTCCCGGCGGGGGCACGGCCGGGATTAACCCTTTTAATCGGATCAGCAGCCCCGGGGCAGGAGCCAGCACTTCGCGGTCGGCGGCGTCGCCTCGCTCGCCCTGCTCCTGCTCCCTGCGTCCGTCCCCTCCGCAGGCATCGCCCCGCGCAGACCCCGAGCTGTGAACGCGGGGTTGATCCGGGGGCAGAGCCGACACCGCGCCGTGGGACCTTTCATCTCCTGCAGCACCGGCTGTGCTTGCGCGTCTGTGAGCGGGGAGGAACCTCAGCTTGTGGCTGCAGAGATGCTCACAGGAGCGTGGAACTGTTTGTGTTGGAAAAGACCTTTTCGCTCTCTCCAAGTCCCTGACAGGAGAGGGCAGCCAGGTGGGGGTCGGGCTCTGCTCCCAGGGAACAGGGACAGGACAAAGGAAACGGCCTCAAGCTCTGCTAGGGGAGGTTCAGACTGGATATTAGTGAAAATTTCTTTCCCTAAAAGGTTGTCCAGCTTTGGCACAGCTGCCCTGGGCAGTGGTGGAATCCTCAATCCTGGAGAGATTTAAAAGCCATGTGGATGTGGCACTGGGGGACATGGGTCCGTGGTACCTTGGCAGTGCTGGGGGACAGTTGGACTCATTGATCTTAAAAGTCGTGCCAGCCCTCCTGCAACCCTCTGACCTCCGGCTGTGATCTGCTTGGAGTGCAGTGAGTGCATCAGACCTCCAAAGGCTGGTCCAGCCTGTGCTGAGACACCCTCAGTCTCTGTGGAGAGCATTAGGGCACCAGCTCCAGTTTGGGTCCCTAGCACATCCCAGTGAATTGGGATGCATGTTCTCATTTCACCTTCCTACAGTCAAAGGGAAGGATTTCTCCCCAAAAGGATAGGATTTCCCTTAAAATCTCTCCACAGAGACCCACATACTGTTATGGGCAAATGCTTCCCCTGCATCCACTCTCCTTTGCACATTCTTTTCTTTTTCTTGGGATGAGAAATGGAGAAAACAGAGGACTGTCGGTGCTGCAGGGCTCACAGGCTGTTCTCGTGCCACCACAGGCCTGTCTCCTCTCCAGACTAAACAGTCCTAATATTTCCTGTCTCTTCTCACATAGAAATGTGTCTGTAATCACTCTTTTCTCCTGTTCCTTCACCTTTTTGGATGCAGGAGCAGCTCAGGATGTACCTAATCTGGCAGGTTGTCCAAGCTCTGCTGAGGAAACAGGATCACATTTCCCTGTCTCCAGCTTTGTCAAAGCTTGACACCCCCAGAACCAGGAAACAAAGAAATCCCTGCAGAGAAAAGCTCTGCCAGCGAGCCAGGACTATCCGGACACTGGAAAGAGCCCCTGGCTTCCTCGAAGACAGGTCCGGAGGAAAGGGTGATGAGAAAAGCAGGGAAATCCTTGAAGATGGCAGCTGGAGTCGAAGGAGGGATGAAGGAAATGTGACGGGCACAGCATGAGTGCAGCCCCAGAGGCCCTTTCTTCCAGCAGGACACTTGGCCTTTGCCCACCCCCAAACGTGGGGATTCCAGAGGGGAGGCAGGACAAACCCATGGCTCAAAGGAGCTGGGGGATTGTCCCTGGCTCTCCTGCCCCATGGGATGAGGGAGAGCCACTTTTTCTGCCTCTGACTGCCCCTTCGGGTGGTTTTGCTTGCTCCCCTGTTTTTCCCCATGGAAATGTGCAGTTCCAGCAGAGATCCCTGTTTGCACAGGCTGGATAAATCCAAAGGAAACTGCCTATGAGTCCTTCTCACCAGTGTTGCCAAAAGACCATGATTCAGTGCTACTTCTTTGGGTAGAAATTAATTAGTTCAGGCCCATTACAATTATCTAACTCAACAAGCACGACAATTAGACCCACTGTCTAATGGTTCTTCATGGACATTTAGCACCATCTGGGTCGTCTGATCAGGGGCTTTGCAAACAGTTGAAAATGAAGTAAGAAGGGTTTGCTTGGCCCAGACACCTCTTTTTGCCTCCCAGCTGCACAGACAACGCAAATAATCCTGATGGACCCATTAAACACAGGGAAAGGGACTGCAGAGCAAACACCAGCCCAGGGCTCACCCACCTCCTCTGAGGCTCATGTCCCCAGGTGGAGGTGGTGGCCTTGGAAGGAGCAGGGACAAAGGGCTTGGCCACAGGTGTTGCACCCTGGACCCACTTCTCTTCCAGCTTTAGGGGCTGAGTTTGAGGGGGTGACAGCTTCTCCAGCCCCTGGCCGTGACCTGCAGCACCAGACCCCCAAACACACACATCCCTGTGGAACAGAACCCCACCACTCAGAGCTAAACTCCGGGATAACCCCAGCAATCCATCCTCCAGCCTCCAGGCAAGGGGAGCCACAAGGTATCAAACTCACAGCTCCAAAGAGGGATGGCCAGGCAGGTCTCTGAGGAAAACTTTCATTTAACTTTCTGGATGGGAAATGTAGGCAAGTGTCTCTCCAGCACCACCTGCAATGTCAGTGTCCATCCAAACAGGCCAAATTTAGGGGGTTTAAAATTTGTTTTCACCCTGCCTGTCTCTACATTTGTTTTTAGCTTGGTACTGAGCGCTGCAGGCTGCAGTTTTCCCTGGAAAACCTGGGAAAGGGAAGATTTGCTCACGGGGGCTGCCTGAGGCAGAAGTTTGTGAGCAGGATTTGGCAGGGGGCTGCAGAGGGACCCACGGGGGCTCCTCCAAACCCAGTCAGGCTTCTGGCTCCTGTTCTGTGGCAGGAAGATCAGCACTGAGAAATGAATGGAAATATTGATCCCCTTCCAAGGTGCTTTTAGCATGGCCCGAGAAGTTACGCAGACACAGGTGTGGGCTCCTGCTCCTCCCAAGGAGAGCTGCACATTGTCCATCTCTCCACGGCCTTCCCTGGAAGTCAGGAAGACCCAGTTCCACAGGAGGTGGAGGCTTTCCCTTTGTGCCCACAGCCGCATGGATCCATGGAGCGGCTCTCAGCCGTCACCGCCCAGGCCAAGAGGTTTCCAGGGAAAACTGCAAATCGCTCTGCTGCGTTCCCAGGATGGATTGTTGGCCTTTGGAGCTGAACGTGAATCACCAAAAGGAACAATAAAAGGTCAATTAAAGATGAATATAATTGGGCCCTTCATCTGAGCAACCCCCAGCCTGTGACAGATGCCTAAAATTCCCAGGACAAACTCTCCAGATGCTGCTGACCTGCTAATGAGCAAGAGATCACAGGACTGGTGTGGATTTCTGGATCAGCCTCGCCAAATGCTGGCCCAAGCTGACCATGATCCCCAAAAAGGCATTAGGAACCTCTTGCCCCGCAGGTCTGAGCAGTTCCGGTGCAAATTTGGACTCCACTCCAAGGGAGTTTTGTCCTTCATGTTGGCAAGGCCAGGGTTAACCCTAATTCATCCAAAAGGATTTTGAGGAAGGTTTTGCCTTTGAAATGGCAATTTAACCCTTTCTAGCTGGTCACTACCTCTGTGAGATCATTTTCCCATGACCCAGAAGGTGAATTTTCCCTCTCTTCCTTGGCCAGGCATCACACGAGCAGATTGGGATGGGGATGTCTGGCTTGGCATGGCTGCTGGCTCACTCCCAAGGGATTTGGTGTCTCCCAGGACAGGTCAGATGATGGGCTGCACGTGGAGGGGTGGTGAGAGCTGGGACCGGCAGCCATAGCTCCGGTCTGGCTCCAGGCTCTTCCCTCTGGAGATTCCAGCAGCAGAGCAGCCTGATCCCTGCTCGGGGCTCCAAGACAAGCTGTGGGTGATGCCCTTCCCAAGCCTGGGGGTCCCTGTTCATGGTGGGGATAGTCCCTCATCCCCCCTGGAGTTCTGCACCCCTGGGAGCAGCCGTGCTCCCCACACCTGGTCTGGGGCAGGGGGATAACGTCATCGGCAGCTCCCTGGCACGGAAGCGGTCGCACATTCCCAGCCAGCGGGCTGGAGGAGAGGCCAGCTGGGGGAAAAGTCCTGGGGGAGCCCACAGCCAAGTCTCCCAGCTGGGAATGGGTGGGGAGGGCTCAGGCTCCGCTCCTCGCAGGGCCTGAGGTTTTATTCCCTTTCCCCTAGGTACAGGGAGGGAGGAGGGATCTCTTGCAAGTAAAAATCCCTGGGATTTTGTTGTTCAAACATCTCGGGTAGGGATGATGCAGTGGGGGATGTCCATGGAAGACCTGTGGGAAATGACATCCCGGTGACCCTATGGGATGGACTCTGTGCATGCTCCTCTCCCATGTCCTCCACTTTTCCCCTCCTCCTCTGTTTGTTTCAGTTTTTCAGTATCCTGGAGCTTTTTTGAGAGGCTCAGCAGTGTTGTGATGGGTCACAAAGCTCTCCAGGCTTTGACCTGGGCTCCAGTCCTTGTTCTAATGCCAGCAGGGCAGAGTCTGCTCACCTTTCCAGCCCGTGGTCCCTGCTGGGAGAGACGGGATCTTGGGAAGCAGGTGCTGCCTCCTGGGTGTTTTTTTCACCCCCTGTAGTGAGTTTTGAAGTTGCCAACCATTGGCCACGGCACTGCTCAAACTAACGGAGGGGAGTGTGGGTGAAGAGATGCCCCTTCCTCAGGGTGCCCCCAGTTCCTGGCAGGAGATGGGGTGGGGCCCGCCTGGAGCTGGATGTCACATCCCAAATCATCCTGCTCGACAGCCAGGGACTAACCTGGTCCCTGGGGCAGCAACGGGGGAGGAGAAGGAGGAAAATCCCTGTCCCCTCGGGCCGTGGCACCACGCCAGACCCTCTGCGGTTCCCCAGGGACATCCCGTGCGCCACAAGGGACCCGCGGAGGGCAGGGATGTCCCTGGGGTGACGGGGATCTCACAGCCGGACCCTGCACTCCCCCAGCGGCCACAGGTGTCCAAACTGCAGGAACCGGTCCCTGGAATGTCCCTGTCACTGGGAACGACACGAGGGTCCGGCACCCGAGCTCTGCCGCGCCCCCGGGCTCCAGCACCCCTCTGCTGCCGGGCAAGAGGACACTCCGGTGGCCACCCCCAAAGCCCCTGGCCCTGAGGCTGACCAGTCGCCTGTACCCCCTGGCAGAGGGGCCGGTAGCCGGGAACCTGTGCCAGGACCAGAAGCCAGTTCCATACAGCCAGGGAATATAATAAAATTAAAGCTCATTAAGCACTTAGAGAAGGGTTTGCATTGAGGGGGAGTGGGCGAGGGGGCGGGGGGGCTGTGCATCTCAATACTGGGCTATTTAGAAGGGAGAATTTAATAACGGGGGGGTTGGTTTTTATGGCAATAGATTTATTCCACCTGGGCTAAGAAATACATTCCACATCTGCCGAGCCGTGTAACCAGACTCTAATTAAAATCGTGTGCCAAGCGAGGGCCTGGCTGTAAAACACAAAGCTGGCTTTTAGAGCGGCTGGGAAGCGCGGCCAGGCGGCCCCGGAGCGGCGGTGGCCGGCAGGACGGGCACTGGGCTGGCGGCGGGGCTGGGACACCGCTCACCGTCCACGCGGGGGTACCAGGGGTGCTAGGGGAGGGATTCCGTGTGTCTGCAGGGACCCCGGGACACGGTGACACCCACGGACATGCAGTGACTACGGGGACAGGGTGATGTCCCTGGGCGTGCTGTGACCCCAAGGACGTGGTGGTGGCCGCGCATAGTGATGGTTACCCTATGGGACAGCCCACGGGGTGGCTGATGTCCCCGCAGAGGCAGTGCCACGGGGACTGGTGACATCCACATGTGTAGGGGCAGTGTGATATCCCTGCGTGTCTGCAGTGACCACGGGGAGAGGCTGACATCCACCTGTCCGCAGTGGTCCCGAAGGAGGGGTGACATCGATGCACTCCATGGGGACGGAGTGACATCCATGAACCTGTAAGGACCAGGGGAAGGGGTGGCACCGCTGCTCTGCGACACGGGACAGGGTGATGTCCACCACGGAGCGGCCGTGGGACGAGCGGTGCCCACCCAGAAGCAGTGCCGGGGCAGGGTGACACCGGTGACGGCGCAGCGACAGCGGCTGCGGCGGGCGGGGACGGGGCTGAAAGGGCGCCCTGTGGGCCCCGCCGCGGGACACCCGCGCTGGGGTTTTACAGCCCAAGGCGTCCCGAACAAACAGCGGCTGTGTCTCGCTTTAACAGCCCGGCCCTCAGACAGCGGCAGCAGCGCCAATTCTGATGGAGAAACTAATGAAACCTTCGAAATAGCTTGTACGGGAGTAGTGAAGTGAGAAAAAAACCCCAGAGCGCTGGCTGCCAAGGAAAATACACTTACCTAGTAAAGCATGAGTAATAAGCGGCGTTTTTTACAGTGTGAAGATATAACTTTTCATGAAAATACCAAATAAGGCTCCGTGCGAAAAGTGGCCGGCCTTTCTAATTGCTTTTTTTTTCTTCCTCCTCTTTCCTCCCTTTCTTTTCGTTCTCCAGGCCCACGTGTGTTTTCCCCAGTGCCCCTTTTGCAGGAGCCTGTTTACGGGGCCGCCTTCCCGCCACCCCCGGCGCGCCCCGGCTCGGGTTCCGTCGCCCTGAGATGAAAAGAGAAGGGAATGGAAAAACAGGAGCCGCTGTTCTGCGAGACTTTCTATTTTTAAAAGGTTAAAAATATCTATTTTTAGACACCAGCCCAGGAAGCGCTGGGGTGAAGCGACGCGGCGGGACGGGAGGAGTAAACAACGTCGGGACGTGCTGGGCGGCTCGGGAGCTGCGGCTCCGGGGATGCTCCCGGGGACGCTCCCGGGGACGGGACAGCGAGGGACACACCGAGCCGGGGATGTGACCTCAGGGAGATCAGGGATTGCATAAGGCTGCAGGGCTCGGTGCCAGGGGGATGCTCAGCCCCAAGGGAGGATGCTCAGCCCCAAGGGAGGATGCTCAGCATCAAGGTGGGATGATCAGCCCCGGGAGAAGGAGGCTCATCTCACATCCAGAGGGATGTCCGGCCCCAAGGTGGGATGTTCGGCTCCTGGGGGGTGCTCAGCACCCAGGCAGGATGGTTTATCTTCCCCAGCATCACGGCCCTGGTGCCCTCCTGACAGTGTATGAGATGGGATGCTTGGCTACTGCACTAGGAGCGGCTGAGGGAGCTGGGAAAGGGGCTCAGCCTGGAGCAAAGGAGGCTCGGGGGGGGGGGGTCCCTTCTGGCTCTGCACAACTCCCTGACATGAGGGTGCAGCCGAGGGGGTCGGGCTCTGCTCCCAGGGAACAGGGACAGAAGGAGAGGGAACGGCCTCAGGCTGGGCCAGGGGACGCTCAGGTTGGACATCAGCAGGAATTTCCCCACGGAAAGGGTGTTTGGATATTGGCAGGGGCTGCCCAGGGAGGTTTGGAGTCCCCATCTCTGGAGGTGTCCCAGGAAGGACTGGAGGTGGCACTCGGTGCTCTGGGCTGGGGACAAAGTGGGGACAAGGCACAGCGTGGATTCGATGGCCCCGGAGGGCTCTCCCAGCGTACCAGACTCGGTGACTCCGAGGTCCCCAGCGCCGACGCACGGCCCTGGCGGATCCCGCTGTCCCTCGGCCGGCGCTAGGAATCGCTGAGCCGCATTTTGCTTCCTTATAAGGCCCTGCTGTTCCCCCTCCGGTGTCTGCGGCCGAGCTGGCATGGCCTCCTGGGAGAGCAAAACAATTCCCAGCAGGCTGCCGGGACACCCTCCTGCCCAGCCCAGCGGCGCTGCCTCGGGTCCCTCCGGCTGTCACCTCAAAGTTGCCCTGGGCCCGAGCGGGAAGAGAGAGAAAAAACCCGCGGGGTTTTTCCGAGCAGGCCCTGCCTCGCGGGAAGGAGGGTTATAAATCAGCTCCGCTGTCTCCTGAACAAAGGATGGGGCTTCTGCATCTCCCACCCCCTTCCCAGGGCTGCTGGATCTGAAGGACCTCGTCCAACCAGAGCCTGGTGCAGCAATAGTTTTAGCCCAGAGTGTCTGACAGTGCAGCTCTTCAGTCTGCCTGGAAAACAGGGATGAAGAACCCTCTGCCTGAAATAAGGCTGTCAGGGAGGGAAGAAACACTATAGACTGCATGTCATCAAATGAACCACCGTCCTCTCCCACTGCTTCCTCTGAGGTTCTTCTGAGGGTGTAAATGTGGTGAGAAGAGAGATGCAGGGGGAAGAGGAGAGGAGAGCCACCTGGGATTTGGATCTCCAGTGTCAATGACACGTGCGCAGGTGTAAAGTCCTCTGTATCTCCAGGAGGAGACTGTGGACCTTGAGCCCCACCAGCACCACGTCCTGAGGCAGGAGATGTGCTCCATGTTCTGAGTGCCAGAGCCTGGCTCTCAGATATTTTGCCCCCCTCCAGCCCCTGAGTGCCAAATGAGTGACTCCCACCCACAAGGGAGCCTTCTCCCTCTCTCCAGCCCCAAGTCCTTGCTCCCAGGCATCACCTGGGGACACTCCAGTCTCGGCCAAGGGGGCATCCAGGGACCTGAAGCCCCCCTGGGGCTGGCAGCCCATGGAATGTGGGAGTGGGGAGTATGAGATCATGATTTTTGGAAGTCTGAAGTTCTCCCGGGTCCTGCTCCTGCAGACGTTAAGTAATTTTCCTGAGGAAGTGCTGTATGACGTCGATCTGGTTACAGAGGAGTTGGGGTGGAGCTGGGAGCTCTGGCGAGACCACGGCAGAGGTGAGGAGCAGGAGTACCAGGACATGAGTGACACTCCAGGGGTCCATATTCAATACAAACCCTGGTATTTTGGGGGTTCAGATGCCCTAAAACGCTCAGTTGAAAGCTTCCAGCCCTGGTTTTGATGGAAGGAATCTCTACCCACTTCACCGGGGAAATGTCTTTGATTCCCATGCAGGCAAATATCACAATAAGCCTTGGAAATCAGGATTTGACAAATTATTTAATGAATAAGAACAAGTGAAAAAAAAATCTGTGTTTAATGGGATTTGTTATCATTACCTTTAAAAATACACCCTCCACTCTACCAAGAAGAACAGAACCACCACAGCAGGGTGGGTTTTTCGCTCAACAATTAAATTTTCTTCATTAAACCAGAAAAAGGTTTTTCATTCTTTTCCCAGGCCACAGTGCGGCCACAAACCCGGTGATACTGCTGGTGTGCAGCAGCTCCTCTCAGCCAACCACTGGTGACACCAGTCTGGGAACGCTCACCACCCCAAGCCTCAGCTCGGCATCAGCCCCTCTGGAAAACCTCACATCTCTCTGTCAGCCCGAGCACCAGCCAAGCAGGAGGCTCCGACCAAGAGCTCTTTTCTGGTTAACAGGACTGCTGTGCTTTATTCCTGTACCGCAACTGGTTCCTCAAGACCACAGCTGTGACACACTTCCTTCAGCAGGCAGATGACGAGATGTCCCAGGGAAATCTCTTCTCTTATCTGGTTTATGCCTGTAAAGAAACCCCTCAGGCAACCCAAAACTTCCCAAGCCCAGAGTGCAGCGGCCCAGTTCCCTGCGGCACCTGCCTGGTGTTACCAAGAGTGCCCCTCACCACTCTCCCTCTGACTCACTGGCCTCCAAGTTAAAGATCCAGCTGCTTTCCCAATAACAGCAAGGCCTTCCCCCAGTTACTCCAGAGCCAGTTGGGTGGGAAGCCTCAAGGATGTTTTTGTAAAGACAGAACACCAACAGTGTCCCAGACTATAATTAGGCATCCGAGCAAGTCACAGAGGATACGTTCAAGGAAGAAGAGAGTAACAGAATTTTATATGCACTGCTTTGTCCAAAAAAACATTATGAAAGGCAGAGCAAAAACTATTTACCGGTCTTAGGGGGAAAATGAAGTACATTTCATTCAGTTAAAGCTGAAGCAGATGTTCAATATTTGCGTCTGTGCCTGAAGACCTGCTACGTTAAAGCTTCTACACAACGTGAACATTTGGATCAATCAGGAGAGCTGAGGGTGTACAAAGAAGGGAGGAAGATGCCACAACTCCTCTCCTAACTTAGCACCAAAGAGGTGATTAAAAAAAATACAATTTCATGTGAACAGATTTAACAGCCTTTCAAGAGTTCCTCTAGATGTTGCTTCTAGCTGGCAGTTCCCACACTGCTTAGTGAAGATGACTGAAATTATTGCAGTAACAAATAGAAACTTTTCTCTGATACAAAATCCAGTCCAGAGGGGTCCCTTACACAGAAAGCAGGACACCTTGCGCAACCAGGGCTTGCATGTTGGCCTCCACAAGCAGCAGCAGCTTGCAGAGAGCCACACAAAAAATGGGAGCAACGCTCCCAAGCAGCCAGGAAGACCGGGAGAAAGACCCAGTTCATTTCTTCTGGAAAAAGCCCATGATGGAGACCTGTTTGTTGGCTCTGTTGGCAGGAGCTGCCCCTTTCTTCAGGTTCTTCCTTTCTTCCTTTGGTTCTCTCTTCGTGGGCAGCACGGGCTGTTTGTGTGGAGCTGGCGCCTTGGGCTTGGGGAATTCATCCTCGCTGTCCGTGCAGGACTCGCTCTCGTAAACCTTCTCGGTCACTGGTGGAAAGAAGAGGGAAGGGAACAGAGGATGATGATGATGGTGAAGCCATCTTTAGACCAAAGACCTCCCCACCACAGGCTTCCTGTTGCACTCCTGAGAAGGAATATTTTGGGTTCAAGGAGCACATGTCAGACACAGGAATTAAGTCCATTGCTCAAGGTTAAGCGGCAGGAAATGGTCTCAAGCTATGCCAAGGGAGGTTTAGGTTGGATATTAGGGAAAATTCCTTCCCTAAAAGGGCTGTCCAGCCCTGCCACAGCTGCCCAGGGCAGTGGTGGAGGACCCCTTCCTGGAGGGATTTAAAAGCCATGTGGATGTGGCACTGGGGGACGTGGGTTAGTGCAGGGCAGTGCTGGGGGAACGGTTGGAGTCAATGACCTTGGAGGGTTTTTCCAGCCTCAGTGATCCTGAGATTCTAATTAATGTGGCAGAGGCTGACAAGCAGCTCTCAGAAAGTGATGCATCTGAAGGAGAATGAGTAGTCTAGCATTAGACAATGCAACATTTATATTATGGCTAAACCCTGCCATTCTGACTTGGTCCCATTTCCACAGGGGCCAAAGCAATCAGACTGTCCAGAAATCCAGGCAAGACAACCTGGAGACAGCCCCACGCTGCTCTCACCAGCACACTGGACACTCAGGGAAGGGCAAAGCAGATGTTGCCCATCTCAAGGAGCACGAAACCTTTGGGGCAGCTTCTTTCCAGAGGTGGCCAAACAGGGCAAAAATAGAGAAATCCTTTATAAAAAATCAGCCCAGAGCCGTGTGTGCAGTCAGGGACTCTGCCTGAAGGGGACTGCCAGCTCACTGCTGTCAGCGTCCGGCGATGGAAAGCCCAGGGACATAAAACAACGCTCACGGAAATTAAACTGGAGTCGGCTCCGCTGATGAAAGCCACCGTCAGATCCCAGTAAATGTTGTTATATCAGCTTTCCCAGCAGTGCTCTGGGATTCTTCTAGTAAGCCATTTTTCTTTAGCAACTGTATTCTTTTAAACAGATGTCTTAACTTCCCTTCTTCTGGGAAATTGGCTTTCACTTGTATTAATGCATCACATTAAAAAAGGTTTCCTACGTAACCAGAGACCGGGAAGAGGAATGCTATGAAATCCTCCTGGGCAGCACTAGCAGAACCTCAAACAGGGACTGCCAACCAAGTAATCTCTGTCCAGAGGCAACGGGCTTTTCAGGGAGCAGCTTCCACAGACCCCTAGGTGAGCCTAAAAACCTTATCCTGTTGTCAGCCGTGTCAGGAATTGCAGGGAACTCCCGAGGTGTGCAGTTAACCCCTTCACCTGCAGTAACACAGCTCAGATCAATCTTCTCTGGCTGCAATCTCAGCTGAACTGTGCAAGTCTGTATTTGCAGCAGCTATGGGTACACGGATGTCGTTACTGATGTCCCACTCACAGCCAGATCCCCTAAATCACAGTGGCTCAAACAATGGCAGCTCTCAAATGCTCTAACACAAATTTTCCTCGGATGCTGATGTTGATATTCCAATCCCCAAGCCCATGTGTGTCCTTTCAAGCTTTAGGAAGTGCAAGGTAGAAACACACAAGCTTAAACCTTAGTTACTCCCCTTTACTAGAGACTAAGAGCAGGCACTCAATCCATGGATTCCTGTTGGTGCCTAGGAATGTGTCTTGTGCTTAACTCCACACATGCTTTAACCTTGGAGGGTCCCTCAGGGCTAATCCCTACATTGCTTTTGCTTTTTGACACCAATTCCCTGCTATTGCAGCTATTGTGAAAACCATCACTTAAAATTGTGGAGAAATATAAAGTACAGCCTCATTCTAATGTTAGGATTTAACATCTCTTAAAACCTAGCCTTGGTTTAAAAAAAATACAGTAGGGAGAGGGAAAAAAATACAGCAGGGAGAGCATCCCACACAACTGAGCTGACAACAGCATTAGAAAAAACACACTCCACGTTCTTAAGTGTTTAAAGCCTCTAAAAATACTCCCAAAGCACAACAAACCCCAAACTAACATATTCTGAACGTTTTCAGCTCTACTTCAATGTCAGGTCATGGAGGAAGCAGATACAGTGGTGTTACACAGCGTTCTCCAGGTCACAGGAGGAAGCAGAGTCCAGTCAGGCTGGAACTCAAAGCCTCTGCCTCCCAGGACTTCCATAGGGACTCTCTTCCCTCCTGAAAGCAGAGCCACCCTTACCAGAAAGAGAAACCCTCTGAGGTATTTAAGCTCCAACTTGTGCCCTGTTTATCTGGGGTACTGAAAGTTTCTTTAATGTGTAATCAAGTTCTGCTGCACAGCTCTGGATTTATCCTCAAAGAAAAAACCAAAAACTAACAAAGTTATCTCAGCTAGAATTTATCCCAAACTCAAAACGTCTTTCTGTACCATCTTTAAAAGCTTGCAGCTTTGGAGAAGAGCGTAAATGAAGGTGGTGCTCATCCTGGCAGGAGGAAAGGGAAAAGAACGGAAGGAAAATCTGTGAATAATCAAAAAAAGGGCAAGGATTCAGCTACAGCTCTGACTCCCTAGCCAGGCCTTCACCAGAGGGGCAGTTACCTCAACCTGGGAGCAGGAGTTCCAACTGGGATAACAAACTGATTTTGTGAACCTCTAAGTGTGGCAGAGGCTGGCCTGTTAAAATGGTCAATGAAGTGAGCTCCAGTGAGTGTAGGGCACAGCCAAGTCTTACCCATGCAGCCTTCCTCTTCATCAATGAACATCTTGGATTTCAGCACACGCTTCCGCTTCCTCTTCCTCCCTCCAGCGGAAACCTGGAGGACATTGCAGCATTGTGAGAAACCAGGAGTTCATTTCTGGCAGTTAATCACTCTGATCTGCTCTCACCTCCGTGGATGCAGGCTCCAGTTCAGTCTTCAGAGCAGGTGCAGGTGGTGGAGATGGAGCTCTCTCTTCCTCAGGTGTCGGAGACCGTGGGACATCTGCTAACAAGAGAACACCTTAATAGCATGTGGGTCTAATGCTGCACACTGCAGCTTCCAAAGGAAGCAGAGTGGGATGGGATGAGAGAAGTGCACTCGGGGTTTTTGGTAAGGCAAAAAAATCAGTTCCCCCAAGGGAAACTTTAAAAACAGGCCCAGGAACTGGCATGTTTTAGCTATACATTTCCCTTACTTGTTAAAAAGAATGACTGTAATTTGTTTAGAAATCAAAAGAGACAGGGAGTGGTAAAACAGCTGTTGTTTCACTAGTGGTGCTACACATCCCAAACAATCCATGCTATTAGTTTAACCCAAGAATGAAGTGCGGTATCTTATCACACATCCTAAGAGATTGTTAAGGGACATCTCAAGCTTTTATTTGAAAAAAAAAAAAAGAAAAATAAAAAACTCGACAAAACCCCAAACCACTGTGAAAAATGAAGCTGATTCTCTCATCGTTTCATCACCTTGTTCTCCTCTGGGTGCCAAGACAGGGACACCGGACTCCATCCAATGCCAAGATGGATTGAACCAGTCAAAGACACCTCCACACATTTGCATGGAGCCAAGTGAGCTCTGAAGCCTCCAGCAGCAATGTCAAAGTGAGGCAAGCAGGGCTTCAGACCAACAAACAAGGCAGGGTCACCCTCTTGAGGGGCTGGCAGGGGGACAGAGTTCCAGGAGATCCAAGTGAGAAATGCAAGCCCTGGGATGTGGAGGAAAGCTGGGAATGCGGGGGAGCAAACTCCTGTGACCTATGGCTTCAGCACAACAAGGATGTGGCTGGAGCAGAGGACGGTGCCTGCCCAGCCCTGCTCGAGGCCCTGCTGGCGGCAGCGCCGCCCTCATCCCGCTGCTGGAACACGGATTCGGGATCTGCGGCTGTCCCGAGGGATCAGGGCAGCGTGAGGAGCCACGGCTCTGCCAGGCACGCAGCCAGCCGCCCTTTGGAGGTTAAGGAGGGCTCGAGAGAGCCCGGCTCGGCTGCCAAGGCCCAATAACAAATTGCATTCCTCAAATAAGGGCTCGGCCTCCCAAGTCCTTCAGTGAGCGTGGCACGGGAATGCAAACAGAGAGGGATAACGTGACTCGGGGTTTCGCCTTGCTCCACAGGGCTGGGGCTATGAGGACAGAGCCAAACAACGGCTCTGCTCTGGGCTGGAAGTGCTGGGGTGGCTGTGGGGGGCTCACAACTCTCAGTATTTACCCCAGTGTCACAGTAAGCGTGGGCTGAGGCCTCCCTACACTGCCCAGCATCAAACCTGCACCAAACCTGCCCAGCCTGGCCTGAGCCCTTTGGAAATACCTTTAGGAGAGCATGGGCTCAGAGGGTTGAAAACCAGCCTGGTGAAAACCCCCTACCATGCTCAGGCAGAGGCTGCTGAGGGCATTGTCAGTGTGCCAGCTCCTCTAGATTCCTTGGGGGAAATTCGGGCTTTTTTCAGCTTCCCTCAAACAACTTCCCCCAGCTTTTGGCAGGCAGAAGGCACCTTCTCCCCACGTCAGAGTGTTTAGGACTACTATCAAGCTCTTTATTACTTTATTACCCTCTTGTAGTCAACACGGCCCTCTGACATGTGATAACTCCTGAGTCAACCTCTAGCTGCTGCCCAGAGTTTGCTCAACAGCAACAGCTGCGTGAAATGGATACAAGTTGGGCAACTGGATGGACCAAAGATGTAAATCCTGGCTTTGTTCGGTTTGCTCTGACCCTGCCTGGAAAAACTGTGAGAAGCTTTAGTGCTTCTGCTGTGGCTCTCCAAAACCCACGGAGTTTGTAGGTCACAGTGCCACTGAAATCACCCTCCAAAGTGGCTGTAAAACACTTGTCAACACTGCGAAACGCTGCTGTGTTGGTACAGCTGAAGCTGCCAAACCTCCTGTCCTCTGTGGGCGCATTTGTGGAGTTTGTTCTGGCACCGGGAGCAAAACAACCCGCAGTGACTAAGGAACCCTCGTACCAATATAACTTTTTAATGAAAAATCATTTAAATGGGGAGGATTGTGCCTTATGCCCTCTCTGTATTTTCAGCGTGGTACAATGTGCTGATGCTGGTGTAAGTGGAGCTTATTTTGGGCTACTTTTAGTACATCAAGAGCAGACTAATAAGGAACTAGGCAGAAGACCTGGCCTGACACAGAAGTGCCCACACAGAGCTTCACATCAGCCATGCAGACTGAGTTTCACACCCACAAAGCGTTGTCACTTCAGGCCCCTTTCTGCTCACTGATGCTGTTGATCCAAGTTGCCCCTGCTCTCTGGAGAAACCTGTTTCCAACCTTTCCAAGGATAAATGCTCTTGAAGTCCAGCTGCTGTATATACACATTTTTTAAAAAATTATTTGTTTCATCCAACTCACAGTCTTCTACTTGAATATGGAATATAATATTACCAGTTTGGACTTATTAGAAATATTCCAAACAATTCAAATCCATCTTCTTTCATCTGGTTGGATTTAGAAGGGCAAGCAGCAGGACCACAGGGCTGAGCTCTCTCCATTCTCATTTTCCCTTTCAAAAGGGCAAACTGAGTGATATCCAAATTTCTATACATGTGCTGTAATTTGCATAAATTTACAATTCTAATGCACAACACAAAGAAGTAAAAAACAAAGAAGGTTTTGATGCAGGAGCAGCAACAGCAGTGACAAAAAACCTCCCCAGTGTTTGACCACCCTCTGGGGGAAGAACTGATGGCAAAGACCACTGGAAATTATGTGGGCAAAAGGGAAACTATGGAAACAGGCCTAAAGGTGGCATGGAGACTGCAAAGATACCAAGAGCGGCCACCTCTGTCCCTAGCACTGCAGATTTTCCTGAAGTCCTGGTTGTTGCCCATGTGCCAGCCACACTAAAGGAAGAATAAGCTCTGGCTCTCCCGAGGGACTGCACCTCATCACCAACACTCCCCATCTGCTGTTTCACCTTCTCTTACTAGAGCTCTACCCCAAACTGGTGGTTTCAATTACTCATCCGTAATGATCTCCAAGTTCTTTTCCCGAGCAGCTTGTTGGATGACTGTTCCATTTAGCACACGCTCCCAAGCTCAACTCCAATTTATTTTTCAGTTATCTGTATTGAACGGTATTTGTCACCTCAATTACCCAAATTCTTTGGAATCCAGCCCTGCTGTTCCTCATGATAAGGCCAAATCTTGCAATGTTCTGGGCACCCCTCTCCTGTCACGGCCACCGAGGAGACGCAGAGTCGCATTGGACATGGCTTGACTGCTTTGCCTCCAGTTTCCCTGTTATCTCTTTTCTTTTTGGAAGTCTTGCTTCCAGCACTGTCTTCCAAACCCTTTCTATAAACAGGCAGCACAAGGATACTGAAAATGACCCTGTGAGGAGAGGGAGGTCATGTGTGAGTGTTTACTCTCCACAGGAACTGGTTATGACCAGCTCCACGGCTCTGGAAGGTGCGCTATCTTTCACAAGAGATTTGGGAACCTCCTCCCCACATGTCAGTGGCACTGGCATACACTTGGTGAGGAGACGGCAAGGTCTGAGCCAAGCTGAAACAAAGACTGAATCACTGAGACATCTCATCTCTATGCCCAAGTGCTTGCAGCATGAAGTTACACAGAAAGCTCAAGCTACAGCCATTTCCACAGTCTTTAGCCCTTTAAACTATTCCCTCCATCACCGACCAACAGATTTGGAGAGTAATGTTTGGGAAATCAGGCCCCTGACCTACACGCCTGATTGTTTACAGATCTTTTTACCTTCCTCATCACTGCTGTCAGACTCAAGTTGTTTGATTCGCTTCCTCTTTTTCTTGACGTTTTCGGGATCTCCTTCTTCATCGTCATCTGACCTATTCACTCTCTTTGTTTTACTGCCACAAAAAGTAAAGGGAAAAGAAAAGGAATGAATACCCACTATCTCTCATGTGTGCATGAAGGCATCACGTGTGTTTGGATGAGCACATTCCTCATGGAATGAAGTCAAACGCCTCTTAGAAACATGAGCATTGCATACTCTGAGCTGTATGCTCACTACACAGCCAGGCAAAGGTGCACGAGCGTTCCCAGGCCTCTCATCCTTACCCATATCCAACCCTCCCAAACAAGGAGGATTTCTTTAGCCCCTCTGCAGCTCAGCCCAGTACCTCACCTCGCTTGGCCACAGCAGCCTGGCAAGAGCCTATTTCTGATCTTGTCTCTTTAGCTCAGGCTCCCAGTGTCCCCAAAAGCATCACTCAGAAGCTCTTTTGACAGACTGCTTGCCACTGACTGACTATGAGGTAGTGTCTCAGAATCCTGGAGCCATTTTTAAAGACTACTGGAAAAATAAAATAGCTTCTTTCTTTTTCATGCTGGCGAGACGTGTCAGACGAACAAGCCTGGAGGCTAAAGGCCCACGTATCCTCAGAGAGCTGGGACAGCCCAAGTGGCCTTCCCAGCTGCCCGTTGCCAACACCTCCAGGCCCTGGGCTTTTTGGACAAGACTATCAATAAGCCAAGCAGTTAGTGCTAACTGCGATGGTGGGCTGGGTGGTGTGCTTACCTATTTGGTTAGAAATGGATTGAGACCACCAATTAATTACTCATAGGCCACCAGAGAGTCATCAGACTGTAGTGATTCTTTGTCTCTGTCAGTTTGAGTTGGATTAAACACAAAGGGCTGAACTTAAAATTAACTTGGAGGCTCAGCCCAAAGTAAACCAGTGGCATTGAAAGCAGCCGTACATTAGTTATGGAGATCAACAAGCACAACTTTGTGCTGCGAGCTGTGTACATCCAAGCCTGGGAATATACCACCTTCCCTGCAGGACAGGTGCTCCTGCCAGCCCTCCCCACGCCGCCCGCAGGGTCTCTGCTGCGTCTCAGTGTGAGGTTGTCTCATGGAAAGCCATCCCCTCTCACTGGAGACAACCTGGGCCGTGTCCCTTCCCATACACAGAGGCACCAATGGCCCTGAGGCACCTACAGCAGTAAATGGAAAAGAAACGCCAGGAAAAAATGCTGAGAGATAATTTTAGTCAGGTTTAACACAATTTGGTAGATGGAAACAGGAGGTAGCTGGCCAGCTCCATGCAGGCCCCCCACAAGCAGCTTCACAGAGACCCTGAAAGGCACAACCCACCTTTTCTTGTCCTTTTGTTGCATTCTGGCAGACTCTGCTTTCTTCCCAGGTTTCTCTACTACAGTACTGGGAGATGACTCTGGTTCTGCTACAGCAACTGAAGGCTCCTCTACTTCTTTCTCCTCCTTTGGCTGCTCAGGCACAGAGTTGACTTTGAGTTTACCTGTGAATAAACCATTCAGTGTGCGTGACAACTTACACAGCAGCTCTGTGCACCAAGAACACAGACAACACTGCCCTTTTATTTGAAAAGGATCTAGATTGCATTAGGGATCTAGACTGGTCAAGCTGTATCAGACACAGGAAAAAGGAGGGCATGTTTAAATTTCCAGGTGATTTTCCATGGTTCTGCTGTTCCTGATGCCAACCCACATGTACTGCAGCTGTGGAAGAGGACTGGAAGGCAGTGGCAGGAGATCATTGATGGGGTCAGAGGCTGCCGGGAGGGCCACGACGTTGTGACAATGCCTTCCTGGCAGTGCTGGGAAGACAGGCTGGCTGCTTCCTTGGGCAAGGGCAAACATCACTGGAACAACTGCTCTCTTATTTATGACCAACAGCAGAAAGCCCAAGGACCCCACGGTTGCTAACTCAGGACTTTCTGGCAATGGTGGAACCTTTGAAGCCAGGAGAGACGTGCATGGAGGGAATAAATCTTACTCCTGGAATCCCACCCCCTCTTCCATGCACATAATCATTTCCAGTGCTGCTCAGTTTGCTCCTTCTCTGCAGCCACCTCACAAGTTTCCCTGATGTGCTCTCTGACAGGACCCTGCAGAGAAGGGAACCCCTTTGGAAATGATGGAAATGCACCCACAAACCTTCCCCGTCACCCCTGGGCCACCTTTACCATGCCATTTTGGGTTTTCAGCACATGAACTTTGGTCTAGAGCTCTTCTCAGACCTTCAGCATTTACCGCAGTGAACTGCAGTGATGGTCCCTAGGCTGAGAGTGTCCTCAGCTCCCTCAGTCTCACCAAAACAGGGACTCAAAGAGTCCCAGCAGGGCTGTGCCTTGTGTGCTCAGTGCTGGAACTGTCCCCTGCAAACTCTGACAGATGGCTGTTAGAAAGTGAACTTTGCTGTTTACTCTCTCCCAAAATTCCTCTTTGAAGCCTCTTGTACTCACTGTTATAAGGGAATCTTTGAAGCAGGTCCCACAGACCTTTTCCAAGATCTATTTAAAAGCTTCAGCATATTTTCTTTAGGCTTGGATAATTCAGAAGGGACCTGCAGAGGCCACCTAGTCCAAAGCTCTGCTCAAAGAGAAAGGCCACCCCTCAGTTTTATTCCCCATTTATTAGTCCTTCAGTTTTTAGGAAAGAAATTAACCCTGAAACTAACAATGGGCTCCTCAGTGCTGTATGATGAAAAGTAAGCAGCACTAACATGCCCTGCAAAACAGGTTTTGGCAAACTTCTCACCAATAGTTGATCTTCCAGCCAGGAGAACTCACTTTAAATCAGATTTCTTCTGCACTAAAAATCCTTCCTGTGTTAGTCTGCTCAAATATGTCATTTTAATTGATCTCCCTCCAGCAAGCTTTTTGTCTGAAAAATTCCACTGAAAACTCTTAATTTTTGCCTTAAGAGTTGTGTGCAAAAACATTAACCCCTTTGAGTGCAAAAGAGCAAAAGAATAGTATGGAAAACTATTAGGAAAGAGGGGATATAAAGAAAATCCAATGAGTTTAGTGGTGTGGGGATGGGGAGGAAGAGTTCTGCTCCTTTCTGTACGCTTCCCATCATGGCTGTACTATAAAACACTTGATTTCATCGAATATTTTTTAATTTCTACCCAGCTTAAAGAATATGTTATTAAAAAAAAAAAAAGACTTCAAATAACCCTCAGGTTTTGGGGGTCTTTTGTTTGTTTGTTTGTTTGTTTTTTTAACTACAACAGGCTGTTCCCTGACCATGGCGGCCTCTGAAATCAGAAAAGCACTTACTCATGGCAGCTTTTCCAAAGAAGTTGTTCATGATGTTGTTCTTTGTTGGTGGCTTGCTGCTTGCTGCAGACACCTGGAAGCAAAGAGAGGAATAACCTCAGGAATCGTTCCCAGCCCTCAAGATGCACAGCACTGCTTCTGGACAAGCAAAATAATAGATATGATTTGCTCCCACTGCCTTAGATTTTAGCAGCTGTTTTGGAGAATTTGAAGACACTCATTAGACACCACGTGCATCAAAGGGGCCAGAGTGAGTTCCTGAGGACTCCTTAGCCAGGCCTTCAGCTCTAACTTGGGGCACATTCCCATCTGATGGCTGACAGCGTTCCTGAAACAAGTGCTCGGGACTTGGGTCAGTTCCCAGGAAAGAACTGTTCTTTCTGCAAACTATCAGTGCCTCCATTCACAGCAGCCGACAGAGGAGAGGACAGGGACTGGCCACACCAGGAAGGCTTTATCCAGCTCCTCTGGCACCAAGGTTGTTTGCAAAGAAGTATCACTGCTCTGCTGCACCAATGCAGCCACCAAAGTGAGAAATCACACCCACACCACCTAAGGAAGTGCAGCCTCCTAATCCAACTTATTTTCATGCAAATAAAAGGCAACTGGACACGAAAGTTCCCAAAACACACACACTTCACCAGTTCTAACTTCCCCATAAAAATCAGAAAAAGGAACCGAAATGTACTCAGCTGTTATAAAAATGCCAAACCATCCACGGGAGTGTTATCATTTTAACACCCGCTTTTCTGGCCACATTGCTTTAAAAATACTTATACTAATTAAAATGAAGACATAATCCTATCCTGGAAAAACAGCAGTCGAGAAGATAAACAATTTAGTCTTGCACAGGTCAAGTTCTGAAACTTCCCTCACAGACCAAGTTTAAACACCTTGATACTTTTAAGACCTGGGCTTCTCACGTTTCACTTATTGCTCAAAACAAATCCTTTTAAGCACAATGGAGAGAGAAGGATCCTCAACTGGTGTGTATATTGGGATAGCTGGAGACAACGGAACAATTGTCTCCATGGGGCAGCTATGCTGGTTTACGCTTGCCGGAGATCTGGCTCTTTGGGAATGTCAAAGTTATGGCAAATACACACTCGTGGAGAGATCAAGAGCATGGCACGGGGCATTTCTGCCCCAGTGGCTGCACACAGTCCAACACTTACAAAGGATCACTGAGCATTCCCAGTGGGACGCGGGTTTAGCACGAGGAGCAGTGCTGGAGGTCACTGAGGTGGTGTGAGAGTGGATCATTAAAGCCATGGGCCCGGGGGGTCTGAGGTAACTTACACCTGGGGCCTCCCTGGCCTCTGCTTTGGCCTCCTTGTGCGTGTCCTGGGGTTTGGCCGCTGCTTTGGCCGCAAACATCCCCATGATCCCTCTTTGCTGCTGCTGCTGCTGCTGCGGGGGGGCTTTGGCAACCAGGGGCCCGTGGCCATTGACAGTGCCTCTGGCAGACTCCGTGTCCCTCCGGCTCTGGGAGCTCTGCGCGGCCGCCTGTGCTCTGGGGACATCGGGTGGTGGCCTGGGCACGGCAGCGGTGCAGTGGATGGCACTGAACCTGTGTGAGGGACAGAAAAACTCCATCAGCCTTTGAAATGCCGCAGTGTTCACCTCACCTCCCCCTCCCGCAGTGCTGCTGCTCCTCCAGGCCCACGCTCTCCTGTTATGGAAAAAGGAGCAATTTGATCTGTGCATGGGACAAGAAAGAAAGGCTGGCACGGAGCGGGAGACCTCTGATGAAAAGATCAGCTGAACCTGTCAGCAAGAGCCACAGCATTTGCATGTTAAACAGGCTGTGCAGCTTTCCTGGGGGGAAAAGGGCCTTCTCCACACCCTGGCTGGACAGGGAGCAGGCTGCATTTTATTCCTAAACAGGGCACACTCTCTAAAGCCTGTGCCAGAAGTTGTGTGGCTGCGTGAGGATCTACAACACTTACAGCTTTCTGATGCTCTGACAAAGGCCACAACTGCTGCAACAAGCAGCCACACTGGGCCAGGTAAGTAACTCCCAGCTGAGGCTGAACAATTGAAAGGGTTCAGAAGATATCCATGACATTCCAATTCAACTATACAAAGTCATTTCCATGTAATCCCTGAGACAGGAAAGCATCTCAGCTTATAATGGCCTGAAACTCGATTGTTTGGGGATATGGAGATACAAGAACTAAATGACGTTCTCTCAGTTACAGCACAATTCACTGACAGTCAGGAATAGCAGTTCCCAAAAATAGCTGAACTCTGCTCCCCACTGTGCAAATCACAGGCGATGCTTTCCAGATTTCCCACAGAAATGCCACAAAAGAGCCCAGGCTCACGCCTCCCAGCCCACTGAATTACACAGCATATTTTTATTTGCCTAAGAAATAAAGCAGCCTCCTGCCAGTTCATTTCTGTGCCTCGGCATTAGCTGCTCACGTGCACAGTCCACTTCTACTCCCATCAGGATCTGTATTAACAAAACAACACCATCTCCACAGCATTCCGAGGCTGCAGCAGCAACCTCTTGACATTCAAACCTTTAAAGGAAGACAGACATTGAAGAAAAATAATCCTACTCTCCTTTATACTTCCAATCTGTTTTTAACATGGTTAATAGAGCTCTCAGGGCAGCTTGTGCTCCTACTCCCAACACCACCAACCCTCCAAGTCGCAAACAATATTGTCAATAGTTATACTGACGGTACAGCAGAGCTCAGCTAAACTTCCCACATCCCAAGTCAGCTTGCCTTGGTGCTGCTGTGTGACTATAGCTTTATGGGCCTGACCCAAAATTCACTAAATAATCACTGAAAAAACAGGCAATACTTGGCCTACGCTTTGCAAACAAGGAGCTGTTTCTGTTTGGGAAGCTGGCAATGGCAACAGGCATTAAACCCAGATATTGGTATTAATTAGCACATCTAACCACCTCCACTGTCTTCACAGCAAAGCAGGTCCCATAGAAACATAGAAGAGAATAAAGTCTCTTGTCCCAGAACTGTGAAATATCTGGATTTACAGGGAGGTTCTGTTTGCCACAAACACCACAAAATTAAACCTCTGGCTTTTGCAGGTCCTGCAGGAATCTTTTCCCAAGTGTCAAAGACTATCCAAGCAGCTGACAAGAGAGAGGGAACGTGATCAATCTGTATTTACTTCAGCCAGGTCACAAATGACGAAGCTGCAATTTTTCTTAGTTTGCTTGGGAAATCCTGCTTGAAAGCTGGATTTACACACTGGCTTCAGAGAGCTGTTTCAGAACCTGGACTATCTAGGACCTTCTGGATGTTTCAATCCCAAAGGATGCACGCAAGTCTCACCGTGCTGGGGTGCCTAAGAGTAAGCAGAGTGGAACAAGGCCACTGCAGCCACACCCAGGGCGCGTGGCTCCACTGAGGAGGGGTTTCCAGCACCTTCCAGGGCAGTGACGCTCATGCCCCAAACACACAGCTCCTGTTTTCCCTGCCACTCTCTTGTCAATGCTTTGGATACAACTACGTGTCTCCTCTCAAATTCTATTCTCTTCCTATGACACAACCTTCAGGCATCCCTCTTTAAACTGGATGGGTTATGGCACTGTGCATCCCCATGACTTCAAGCTGAAGCTGTCCTGGTGGGAACAAGACACAGATAAGAAGCTCCAGCTGCCAGGCATGGCTTAGGAGGGAGGCAGTGACTCCTGGAGACTGCAGTCCCTCCCAGTTCTTCTCCAGTTCAGCCACCAAGGATGCTTGTGCAGCCTGGGCAGTTTTGTGTGCTCCTCCTGTGTCTCAGAGATCACAGAGTATTCTGAGCTGGAACGAACCCACAAGGATCAAAGCCCAACTCCTGTAGAAGGAGTTCCTGTGAGACCTCTTCAGAGAGGTGGAGGAGTCCAGAAGATGAAAACACAGTTTCACAAAACAGAAAGCAAACTCCTGTTAGTGCTTTGCTGAGCACACCACTCATGGTTTTATCAGCCTGTTTCAATTTTCTCTTCCTGTGTGGCTGAGAACTGGATTAAAATGGTCATGATTAAGTGTGGCCTGGAAAAGACAGAAACGTTTCCAGCCATCAGACAAGCAAGGTACTGGAGCAGTCTCCCCGTGGGAGTAAGGACCAAGTGAACCAACTGTGAGCTCAGTTTACAAAACAATCACACAGTGTGCTCTTTGGGCACTGGTCTGGCAGGACTTTAAGGATATCTTTTCCCGGCTCTCTAAAGATCCAGGCCTATCTAGTAAGCACTGCAGTGCACCACCAGCCTCGAGGTGCTTTGGGAGGAAAAGGGAGCCAGGACTCACTTGCTGCAGTGCTGCAGGTTTGTTTTGACGATGTCGTAGTCGGTGTTGTAGAGGGGGGAGCTGTCCTTGAGCAGGGCCTTCTGAATGCTGTACACGTGCACGCTGGCAATTGTGGACAGCTTAGATTTCATTGCTGGGGAAGAAGAAGGAAGAAAAAGCCCTCTGTTAGCATGCCCTGTAGGATGCAGAAAGACTGACAACTTGACAGCCAAGCTTGAATAGAAAAAGGCCCAACAGCACCTTCTCCCAATGCTCACTACTGAAGAACTCACGGTAACAGACTCCACAAGCCTGTCACGTTTTCCACTACATGTTCTCAGTTCCTGCAGAACTGAGTTACGAGTGATCTCTCTTGTGTTTACCTCCAGAACATCCAGTGTTTGGGATCCAGAGTATCTGTGTGAGTACCTAAAGCTAAGGCAGAACGTAGCTGGTCATTGCTCTGCCCTGCTGGAACTGCTCTCTGCCACTGGGACTGTGTCCAGCACAGCAGTGTCACCCCCACCAGTCTCTGGAATCAAAACTTTATCTCTTTTGTGCCAGTTAGGCTGCAACCCCCTTGAGACAAGGGCTGGTTTTTAGGAATTCTTTGTCTGTTGCTTATATTGTTCTTTCCACAGAGCTCTGGTCTGAGGCTGAGCTTCTAGGCACTGTAAAAATACACACAAGTAATCGCTTCTTGGGGCCAGTCCTAGACTATGCAGCCCTACTCCCATCAAAAATCTCAGCCTCTTCCAAATACAAGTCATACCTTTGGCCTGCCTTCCAGTACAAAAACCATGAGCAACCCTTTCCTGCACAGCAAAACAGAGCGTTACGCAGCACACATAACTCAACAAACATGACACAGAGTAGCTGCACTGCCTGACAATCTCCTGCCCCGAGGAAAACAGCCCGAGCTAGAAATCCACTTCAGATTTCCAAAGGGAAAATATGCAAGTCTTTCAAACAAAGTGAGATCATTAGCACAGATCCTGAAGGTCACAAATGCCACAGTGTGTTCTCAAATGCCAATGATGTTATTTGAAAGTGATGAAGAGCCTGATGTGTTTCAATTGCTGTGGGTAAGATTTCATCAGCTGGACCAGAGCTGGAAAGAAGGTAAGAACACGGACAGTGCATGGAGCAGTGTTACAATGGATTCTTTTTCACCTTTTACTCGCAAAAGTGAGGTAAATGTCCCATGAAAATGTTTTAACACACACAGGAAGACTGCAATTGCACTGAACCAATAACCAGAATTACCAGTTTCAGCATTCCTGGGGGCCAGAAGACTCACAATTGTTCTGAGACACTACCGGGGTATTGTTATCTCCCTGCTGTCGGTGGCAGGGAGGTGGAAAAGAATCACTGACAAAACATTCAGAATTTAAAAAAAAATCAGACTCAAATCAGAAGCCTGAAGGTATTCAGCTGTTGGCTCAGATACTCCAAATTCTGAGAAACAGCTGGTACAAAAAGTACACACCTGACCCCAAGAGCTGGGCATTTACGTGCAGATGGCAAGTTCTGAGCTTTGCTCATTTTGCTGTTCTTTCAAAGAAAAAAAGTTAAAGCCACACAGATTTTCCCGGTCTGCTTACCTTCAAGTTTATCCTCCCTCACTACTGCAACCTTGTGGCACTGGAAAAAAGAAACACATGGCAATCTTAAAGTCTGAGTTTGTATGCAAGGCTGACACTTTCAGTTCTTGAATAAGAAAGTCTAATGATCATTATAGCACAGAACACTGTCAATGCCTTTAAACACCCATCAGCTGAGCAGCTTTAATTAAATACATCCCATTAGAACTAATGCAATAAATAATTACCTTCCATTTCAGACAGATTTGGAGATCGAAAGACAATATTTCATATATGTGAACCAGGTTATTAATTAGGAAGAAAAAAAAAAAGGTTTGTTGGGGTTTTTTCTAACCTCAGGACACCTGAGATTTACTATTCCTAAAAGGAGATTGGATCATATTGTAACAGATACTTGTGTATTTAAAACACATAAATACAAAAAGCGGGATGTCAAAGGCATTTCGTGTTTGGCTCTTAAATTTGTCTGTGGGCAAACGGGAACAGACACTGAATTATCTCATCTGCTTTTAAAAACCTCCGGGGTACCTGCCTGATATTCCTGAAAATCTGACAAGCAGCAATGAGAAAAAATAAATGCATTAAGCAGCAATCCCTTTGCTTAATAAGCTGAAGCACTTTAAATAGACAATACTGTTAATAAATTCATCTTTCTTTTGTTTACCAGGATTAAAAAGTTGCTTCAATTGGGCAGCAAAAGAGCAAGTGGCAAGAAAACATAGGCAGGTGAGAGGGTAAACAAAGACTAGGAGGGGATCGGCCCCTCACTGCAAAAAGCAGGGATTTCCACGCCTCTCCCGTCGGGAGTGCTGCAACTGGATCCACAGCATTCCGGCTACACCTACTGCCAGCCGGCAGCAGTGCAGGGCTCCCGGCAAGCAAGGATGGAGCTCTCCCAGCCCTTTCCACCCCAGCCCACCCGGGACACCCGACCCAAAATGGACCACCCCGAACGCCGTCGTGGCTCCACACCCCTCGCACCCACAGCAGTCCCTTCCTGGCAGGCACTCACACTCCAGCACTCAAAAACAAGGGATCTAAAAATAAGGGAGGACAAAAGTCACCTTCATGTAGTTTCTCTTGGTAAGATTCCCTGCCCATGCCAGGGGATTGGAATGGGATGAGCTTTTAAGTCCTTCCCAACCCAAGCCACCCAGTGATACTGCAATCTTATTTTAAAAATACACAAGCTGCTCAGACAAGACTTAAAAAATAATTATTTGTTCCTATGTCAGAAGTCACCTGTTTGTTTCAAATACACCAAATATAACAGTACAGGTTGACAATCTCCTGGCCAGTTCTAGTGAATTATTTTTATTTCCAAAAGAAATCAGGGAAAAACCTGTTAACTTGGGCTGTAAATGTGACGCTACTCATGAAACTTTAAATACATATATTCCATCATACAGAACTGATGCAATAAAGAATTACCCTCCATTTCAGGCAGATTTGGAGATTGACAGACAATATTTCATATATCTGAACCAGTTTATTATTTAGGAGAAAAAAAAGTTTGTTGGGTTTTTTTCCAATCTACAAATAAAAGCCAGGACACCCTGAGATTTGCTATTCCTAAAAGGAGATTGGATCATATTGTAACAGATACTTGTGTATTGAAAAACACTTAGTGGGATGTCAAAGGCATTTCGTGTTTGGCTCTTAAATTTGTCTGTGGGCAAACGGGAACAGACACTGAATTATCTCATCTGCTTTTAAAAACCTCCGGGGTACCTGCCTGATATTCCTGAAAATCTGACAAGCAGCAATGAGAAAAAATAAATGCATTAAGCAGCAATCCCTTTGCTTAATAAGCTGAAGCACTTTAAATAGACAATACTGTTAATAAATTCATCTTTCTTTTGTTTACTAGGATTAGAAGGCTGGTTTAATTAACAAGGCAATTTCAGCTGTACATTTGCAGTTCCATTTGTTATTATTCCATCCTACGTGAGTTCCAGGCTCCCTCCAAACACTGCTCAGACACTTCCAGGCCACAGCAGATCCTGGGACAGGGATAAGCTGATCTCAGAAGGGCCCCTCCACAGGGTTTTGTAATCTCTGCCGCCCAACAGCAGTGAGAGGATTGAGATGAGTGGTAACAACACCTAAGTTAATTAATGAAGAACCCTGGTGTGCTATTCAGCACTGTGTCCCCAAACCATACCCAGCTCATGTTCCCTGCCCAGGTCTGCACACTGGCCAGACACTGAGCCTTATTCTGTACCTGTTCAGCAGCCCTGGCACCCTGCAGCTCCTGCTGGAAAAGGAGTCAGTTCAGCTTTTGGCCTCAAGATCACAAAACAAAGCAGAAGAAACACCAGAACAAAGGGCTCACAGCCACCCCTGATATGTGAAACACTCACAACATGTCCATTCTGGAGTAGGTTTCCTGCTACCAAGTATGTGATGTGAAGCTGAGCTCCCGAGTTCTCCTTTCGTTTCCTCTCCACGTAATCATAGAGCATTCTGCACAGAGAGACCAGAGTTAGGCACCAGGGAGGAGAGAGCCTGCAGCCCCCTTCCACAGAGACCACAGTAAAACAAAGAGGAAAGCCAGCCTGGCATGGAAACCTGGCACAGAAGCACATTTGTTCTCCCCAGGACTGATTTAATCTTCCTCAGACCCTTCCTCCCCTGCCACTGTGGAGAATCAACCATAGAAACCAAAGGGCAGATACATTTAGTGGCTGGTTTCACAGCCTCTGGGCAGCTTCTTCCAAAGCCTCCCCTCCAGAAAGGCATTTCTGAGACCCTGGAGAGAGGAACTAGACTTTTTGTTACATCACCAGGTGTGTTTGTGCCATGTACATCCATGGGCAGGATCAGGAACAGCAGGGAAGAGCGGGATTAGGATGGAGCTGAGCCTCAGGCTTCCAGCTCCCACTCACACCACTGATATGTGACAAACTTACAGCAGTTTTTGTTCTTCCAAACGTAAGACAAGGCTACACATGGGTGCTAAATCTGGGGACTTATATGCTCTTAATTTATATGCTTTTAATATGCTCAGTACAGCAATGGAAATGGGAATTAACAAGGAATTAACAGGAATGAAGCAGGCTCTGGCACCTGCAGTGACACCTACTGTTTGGCCTGGTTGACGTGGACTCCCAGGGTGTAGCTCAGCCATTTGTATGTCACCTGGAACAAGGGAAAAACCCAACAAAACACTTTAATGAGAAAACCTTGACCTCTCAGCTCGATAAATCTCCCATCTTTGGCTTGTGGGTCAATCAAATGCTTTAGACCCCCCCGTCCCTCCCAAGAAACCAGTGGCAAACGTGAAAGCACATGGACACCTGTGCTCCAGTGAGTACATGGAATTCCTGAGATCTGTCCCAAAAGGTGTGGTGGGGAATTTCTGTCCCCCTCTCCTGTCCCGGGAACACGGGGATCTCCAGCTGCACCAGTGTGCCAAATATCAGGATCTCAGGGCTGAAATCAAGATATCAGAATCCCAGCCCTGCCCCGCCTTGCTGTGTCGCTTTGACCAAGTGCATCTCTGACACTTGTTTCTCCTCCTACTCTGCCCTTTTACATCAGGCCCCAGGCTGAAAACACAACAATTAAATTGCTGACCGTCAAGATTTTTCTTGGAATAAGCTACAAAGCCACGGGCAGCTCACGTGCACACAAACACTGTGTCAGACAAGATGCACCGACTTTGCTGCACCGTTTTCTAGGCCAAACCCTATTTTATTTTATTTTATTTTATTTTATTTTATTTTATTTTATTTTTTCTTTCCAAATAGATTTTTT